>CALYDF020001055.1:0-16392 GCA_944474145.2 Dicrocoelium dendriticum | reverse complement strand
CGTGCACTATCGTACATTACTCAAGCTTCGGCCTAACACATATTGTAAAGGCTTGAAGCCTGGAATCCCTCAAAATAAGAGTACGACTTATATAGACCATTACATTTCTGGCAGAAGCTTGCAAGGATATAACATGCTCTAAAAAATTAAACGAAGCAGAATATCTTAGACCAAGGTCTGGGATTGCGCCACACACAGGAATAGGGGTATTGTTTAATGTAAGGATGTTCAGAGAAGGGCCACAGCCGTGGTACAATAGATTACTCTTGTCAGTGGCAAAGTGCAACTTCCAGGAGTTTCTCAAGAGCCCCAATACGGACAAGTCAGACTGAATATAGGCTAAGTTAGGACCACATTGCCCAGGGGCGGAACAATACACAATTTTAACATCAACAGCGAAAAGGAACAGCTTACCATACGAGATTTCATCAATGAGATCTTTGAAATAGATTAACAAAAACGGGCCTAGCAAGCTATATTGAATCACTCCACTAGAGATTGTAGTGGCTTCAGATGTATAGTTACCCATTTTGACTACTTGCTTTCTACCCTCGAGGTAGGAAGACAACCAATCTAGAAGCGAATTTGTGATACCATAAGACATAAGCTTCCGCAACAATAAATTGTGTGGGACACGGTCAAAAGCCTTTTGGATGTCAAGAAATATTACGATGATGGCACTTCCGGCGTCTCTTGCTCTAGTCACATAATCAAGGTAATCTAACTGACAGGTAGTGCACGACCTACCGAGGTCTGGTCTGCTCACAAATAACCAAATGGTATTCAAGCAACATATGCGAATCTTCATAACAAACCTGCAGACATGAGACAATCATCAGACGTCCATTTTAGCACCACAAGGTCAGACCAACTATTCCTCAAACTTTTGCTTATCTCAGTTCAGCAATTTTACAGGGTGACGTCAAAAGCCGAAAAGCAAATGAACGCTAAGTTTACTTCATTGGAAAAGAGTTTAATCCAGAGAAGCTTAGTAACCGTAAGCAAAAGAATTGTGCGCCAACTGCTCCCGCTAGACCACGGTCAAAATGAACCATATGGGCTTTAACCCTCCAAATTTGGCTAGAAATAAAGCAACATTAAACCGAGGCTTGAGAGTCAAACTTACACATGACAAAATACTAGAAAACCTTTGCTATTCAAAACAACTTACAACATTAAAAAGATGGGGGAGCCGGTCATTGGCCCACTATAAATGCAGCTCAATGTTTCTTTTAGAGCCCAAATCTACAAGGACTTCCGTCACGTATTCGGAAATTGCTACAAAGGAAAAGCGCGGTACCACGCTTAGGTTTTCCTCTGAAACCAACGCCACTAAAGGGCAACCATTCAAAAACCATCATTGAACAGGAGGAGCGGACCAATGATCACCGCACGTTGAGGCCTAACTTAAAAGCAGTCAAGCAGTTGTTGTCGGAGTTTGTGCCCTTAAATGTTCCATGATTCCCCGCGTACACATTACGGATTAAGTCATCTGCCGACCAAGACTGTGGAAATCACTGCACAATTTGACAGACGTAAAACAAATCAACAAACCTATACCAAGTTAATGGTCGCAAGAGCTCTGCATGCTGTAGTATAATGCAGAATATTGTATTGACATTTCGTCAACATTGAAAACATACATGAGACAATGTTGGAACAATTGGCTTACCGAGAATATGTGGTAAATGCAGCCTTGATGTTGACAAAACCCGGTTTCTGCTTGCCAACGAATATTGCTTTCACAGGTGTCAGTAGGTATACTAAAATTACAAAGGCATGTGACTTAGAGACAACTGTGATTAGACAGACCCTACTGTGATTACCACATTCAGAATGTTAGCCCACATTTGACTTTAAGACCATAACCGCAAGGTTGTAGTATGCCAGTTCAGGATCTTGCTATCACGGCTTCCCAAGTAAGTTGCGCAGATTACCTACGAAGCACGTCCCCCACGTCTGAAGAGAGTTGGAGGAAGCATATCTGGTGCTACAGCCCCAATCAATTTCGAACGTTCAGTTGCACCGATTTCTTCGCTTGAATGCTGCTAAGGTGAGACAGTCAACCAAGAAGGGTAATCAAAGGCCAACGGAGTCGGCTGTGTGACTTTTGCGCAAAGTCAAGTGTTTTTGGTAATTCACCGGGCGGGTTTTGGGCAGGTTTGCGCGTACATCTGTCCAAGGTAAACAACGTTAGTAGAGAGAATCCTATTTATTGATGGACGATCCCATTTGCTCTAGAGCACATTTCTCTTTGCTAAACAATTCTGCTCTTGCGACGCATTGCTCTGTGACATCTAGCTCATATTTCCTATCGATAAGGGCAGATCTAGAATATACTGTATTAATAGCGTTAGTACAAAGAATCGATGCTTTTAGTTCCCCAACTAGACCACATATGATTCAGGCCAATGTATTTTATTTAGCAAATAGCTTAGAGGGTAATCCAGATGGGCGCCCAAGCGCCAAATTCTCTTCGGAGATTTGCTTATTAGTACTCCAAATCTTTGATCACAATAAGCGATGAATTATAGGTCCAGTGCACAAAAATGTAAAGGCGTTCAGGTTCCAGTATTATCCATTACACTTAAACAACCTTTCGGATGAGCATGCATAAAGCCATTCAATGATGTACCCTGTCCGACGGCTGCAGCTCTAATTGTACACTTTACCAGCACACATATAAATCATTGGAAACAGTCTTTGTCTGCATAACTGACAGTATTGATGGTAAGTAATATTTCCGCAGTATATTTCGTCGAACAACGGTAAAAATGTCATTTTCTTCTCAACCGATACAACTGTAATAATTTCCAGAGCTATCCGACTATAGGACTCAATCACTTAGTTGACTCTGCTCTTGGAGAAGCCATTGGCTCATCACGGCATTATTTTAAAGGGCGCCGCTTTCAACAGCCACTCACTGAGTCCGGAATTGAAGCTGCGTCTGTATTTTGCAGAGGTATAGTTATCTGATTGGTACCGTTCGCATAAACCTCTTCATAAACGGTCAGTAAGAGTTCGGCCTTGTCGGTGGTTTGAAGTCGAGGACACTGATCAAAGTAATGTTGCCCCGTGCACGCCAGGCACGATGGTATGTGCTCTGTGTCTGTGATACTACTTCTCCAGTTGCCAAGGCGCCTATTCAAGCCCCAGCATTTTGAGTCATTCTACCGTACAGACTCTATCGTTTTCGAATACATTTATTCAAGTCCATGGCTTGCATAACCGAAGTCTCTGATGCGTTACAAATAAATTCATATAAGAGTTTAATGACTGGTTCCCTATAAGCACTTAGAATGCTGGCATAGATTCGTATCAATAAAGCTGCTTCGCCTAAAGCAGGTATAGGCTAACTAATGCCCATTTTCACAGTCGCATTTCAATCGACTTCCTTTTTCCACTATCACAGCTTACTTGGGCAAGTTCTCATCTGCCTGACCAAGCTTTAAAGCATATCTGCATCGTTTGCCTGGGTTAATGAAGTTTTCATTAAGTTATCCATATAAACGCTCGATATTAGTTAAAGACAGCTGGATCAAGAGCGTAGTTTCTCCACGGCTTCACGGAAAACGTCTTCTGGTTCCTATATTATACAACACCAAATCGCTTCCGGAGTATTAAAATCACAGAAATTATTCCTGTTCGAGAGTTTAATTTCAGTGTTATCGGTAAAAATCATGATGTTTTCTTAAAACATGCATTAAACAACCAGCATTGCATTGGCTCGTCGTTAAGCTTGGCATTTTACCTCTTTGTTAAAGCAGCACATTTTTTGAGTGATCCGTAGTTTGTTTCGTTTTAAACGGATGACAGCTTTTAGACCGTAGAAAAACCGGAGTTACGCAAGAATTTACCCTTAATAGCCACGCTTTAACGGACTCCAGATAATTCGAGGTATGCACCAGCAAATGTACAGGCTGCCTTCGGAAAAAGGATTAGTTTTATCGTCGTGCATAATGTTGCCTGCACACAATTTCGCCACATGCTGAGAAGTAAGTGCTTCTAGCCTAAGTTCTAGTAATCTGTTTATAATGAGTGACCCAGAAACCTGACCAATCGTGGACATAGCTCTACCATCGTCAACATCATGTGAACGTCCTGAACTCGAAATGCGAGTCGGATATAATCACCGGCATGGGTATAGAGCTCACCAGATAGCAGTCAGCCAACAACATCTATTTAAGCGCAATGTTTAAGTTCATTGGGTAGAACAACTTGTCCTGAATCAACCGCGGTTGGTTAGTAGAATAGACTTGCAATTGCAGGGGAATGGTTCTACATAATCAGGTCGCTGTATATGTTCAATAATTCTAATCTGTCTGATCTTCGTGGCTACAAATATACAGTACAAAGGTAATACCAGTAACTACGTAGTAGCAGCTGGAATGGTAGTAACAAAACTACGGCGTTAAGTTAACAATCCACGATGGTCATGCGTTTGAAATTCAGGCTTGAGCATTTGAGGGCATTTGAAATCAATCAATCCGTGAATTATTCAAAGGATGGATTTTATTATACAAAAAATTGCAAATCACTGGGATACAAAACAATACGTTGAAGATTCACCAGTCACTAAGTTGCAGCCAATTTCCTCAAGTGGTGTATAACATAAAACAATGAAGTTGGACAAACAATAGTAGCACTGGCGTTATTGAGGAGTGAGGTAGACCGTCGGAGCACCACATAACAGATAATGGTAAAATTCAATGTTTTGGGTTGCTTGGATACGTGGGTTGTTTCAAACGAACCAGCATCCCAATTGTAGATATCGCAAAATGTTAATTTTGTGCAGACATTTATAGAGCTTTGCGTGGGCATTCAGCATGTACACAGTGTACCAAACAATGGAACAATCTGTAAGCTAAGCAAATCTGTAAGTAAGCTCTGAGTCTAAACCGAAGAAAAGAGCTAGACGCTCCAACCGCACTGCAGCGTCTGTGACTCTAAATCCACTGGGTCACCTCACTCCCATAAGTGGGCAAGCCTCAAACATACCTGCTTCCACTTCTCCAACCATAGTGGCTTCACTTGGAGATGCACCCATGACGCCGACAGCTCAGAGCCGTAGGAAATCCGGTGCAGATAACAAGCAGGTAACGTACACATCGATTGCCTCGACAAACACACCGGGAGGGACACACCTAGGTCCATTTTCAGTACCGAGCACGCCTGGCGCAAAGCAGCTTTCACCGCCAACTCCAATGGTGTCCTCTAAACAACGCGAATTGCCAACAAAAAGTATAAGGCCAACACTCACTAGACAAAACCACGCTGCGTTAACCCTCGTGTGCACCAATGTTCCCGAATCCAAATCTGGAACAATAAAAGGTAAATTGCAAGACGATCGCAACCAGTGGAGTTCCATCTGCGAGGCAATTAACATTCGGGTTGAGCCTGCAATGCTGCAACGCGTAGCCCGTCACCCGACCTCAGTGCACTCGGGTGAACCTCGAATTCTTCGAGTAACACTAAACTCAGCAGATGAGACAGAGGCTGTCCTGCTCTCAGCAGTTCGCCTTCGCAACTCACCGAGCGGAGTACGCATATTGCCTGATCTACCTTGGAAAGATCGCGCAAAAGAAGCAGTGGAGCAACACAGTATTGCTAATAGAGATAGCAAGAGAACCATATTTGTTCATGGAGTTCCCGAGATTCTACATTCTTCTGATCACGATGCACAAACTCATGACCGAGAGCAGTGGTGCTACATCCGCGAAGCACTCTCTGTTGACAATGTTATTGCCAAATCCCTGACAAGAGTTCCGTCATCACCTAACTACAAGGGCTGCGGTCCAAGGCTAATTAAAGTAACACTACACTCCGAGGGAATGACGCAAGTTCTGTTAGATAGCTGGTTAAAGTTTCGATCTAGGCTGCCAACAGAAATCCGGCTAAAAGCAGCAGGTGAACGATCAAAAGTCGGAAGCAAATCAGCGGAACTTACAAACGCAGCAAATTCCTTATCTGCACAGTCCTGCGGAGAGACCGACACAACTGCGCCCACGGCACACAGGAGGACCGAGCACAGCACCAGTGAAACGTCTGTTCTGGAACGCTTAATAATGCCATACAACACGACTGAAATACATAAACCAAAAAACGATTAATTGCCGGCCACCTAACGGCCGGCTTAAAAGCGAACACAAACTTGACATCAAGCAATGAACTCCTAACAACAAAAGCCCTATCTTGCATGTATACAAACGCCCAAGGCCTTCTAAGCAAGCTGGCAGAACTTAGAGAACTCCATGCCTCACAACCGCGGGACCTCGTCATGATTACAGAGACATGGTTAAACCCTGAGATAACCGACTCTGAGATCAATTTATCCGGTATGTCACTGCTTCGGACCGATAGAAACGGAAGGGGAGGCGGTGTGATTCTTTATTACAATACCAACCTCCGATGTGAAGTCATCGACCACCCAGAACTCAGAGCACCCGATTCGCCTTGGTGCCGCCTATGGTTGTGAAACAAGGGCACATGTCTACTAGCCGTGATTTACCGCCCGCCAAACTCAACTTCGGAAATGGACTCCAAACTGAACCACGTTTTCCAGTTTGCTTTAAACAAGTCCTACACCCACATTCTTATCGCTGGAGACTTTAACGTGCATGACATAGAAACGCCGTCAACCAACGGTATGCAGTTTAAAGCCTGCTTGCAAGAGCTTATTGCTAGCCACCCTCTTTACAACCACGTAACCTCTCCCACCAGATTTCGAACTTCTAACAAGCCGTCGATACTGGATCTTGTGCTCACTAACGAAGAACTCATGATTGACGGGATAGTTACAAGCACACCACTGGGTCGTAGTGATCATGTTACTCTACTCTTTGACTATATACGCTATGCGGAGTACCCTGAAAAGGAGGTTGATAGACTGCATACTATCACACTCCTATTCATAAAGGAGGTAGCCGCACTGATCCTGCCAACTACCGTCCAATAACACTACTTCCAGTACTATCCAAAGTGATGGAATCAATCATCGCAGACGCGCTGATGGAATACATGGAAAGCCACAATTTAATAGCCCCAGAGCAACATGGCTTTCGTCAAAAGCATTCGTGTAATACTAACCTATTAATTGCACGTAATAGCTGGACCGAAGCTGTTGATGATGGAGTAGGGGTCGATGTCATCTACTTGGACTTTTCAAAAGCATTTGATCGCCTCAACCATCGCATTCTCCTTTACAAGCTTCGTAATTATGGCATTGGCGACCCAATCCTGAGTTGGATTGACAATTTTCTACAAGAACGACGGCTAATGGTGAGAGTCCGAGAATCGTTATCTGATGCAATCGATGTGGCGTGCGGAGTACCACAACGCTCGGTTCTTGGACCTCGTCTATTCTTGGTGTTCATTAACGATTTGGCGAGATCAATTACTTCCGATTTCTTATTTTTCGCTGATGATATTAAGATATGGCGAAGGATCAGAGGGCCGGAAGACCATGAACGGCTCCAGTGCGATTTTAACAAGGTGTCGAACTGGTCACTTCAAAACGCCCTACCGTTCAATGTAGACAAATGTCGCGTCGTACAATTACGCCATTGTCATAACTACACCTATTCACTTGGGACCAACGGACTGCAGAATAGCTCCCAGGAACGTGACTTGGGTGTGATGGTACAGAGCGACCTCAACTGTTCAAAACAGGCTGAGGTAGCTGCGAAAAGAGGCAACCAGCATGTTGGCATGCTGCGAGGAGCATTCGGGAGATTTGACCCATCAATCTTCCCAATGATGCACAATTCCTACGTGCGCCCGCATGTTGAATACGCTATCCAAGCTTGGCAACCTTGGTTGAAACGCGACCTAGAAGAGATAGAGGCACCACAACGGAGAGCAACAAAGAATGTGCAGGGTCTGCGCTACCACTCTTATCACCGAAGGCTGAAGTTGTTGGGAATTTTCAGCGGACGCTATCGAAGACTGCGCGGTGATCTCATTTTAGCCTATCAAATATTGTGTGACCCCAATCACGTATGCAGCCATTTGCTGAAACGTAGCCACAACACGCAGCTCAGGGGTAACTGCCTAAAGTTGCAGGAACAATACAGCCGTCTAGAGTGTCGACGGAATTACTTTTCCCTTCGGGTTTGCAAACCTTGGAACGCACTTCCTGACTTAGTTGTATCCTCTCCTACCCTGGATGTTTTCAAAAAACGATTAGATGTCGCTCTTAGCTCCCATCATTTTGTTACCTAAATTCCCATACTGTGGATTACGCCAAGGATGAATTTCTACAGGCTTTATTTATAAAATGGACATAAGTGAGCGACCATATTTTACTTTTCTCACTCTTTACCTCAATGATCACTGCACCCGTGTCTTTCTGCATGTTTCCGCCCGATAATTTATTTTAATTTTACACTGATGTTGCTTATCAAACTATTCATATCGGCAGACGTTCGATAGATGACCCAGACATATTTTGATTTTATCATATTCACCTCAACCATCCTACGGGACGTGTCAAGCACTTGCTTTTATCCCGTGATAAATCATTGTTCATTGTTCATTGTAACACGGATCAATTAGCCTAAGCTTCAAGGTCAAGTA
Source organism: Dicrocoelium dendriticum (assembly GCA_944474145.2). Lineage (NCBI taxonomy): Eukaryota > Metazoa > Platyhelminthes > Trematoda > Plagiorchiida > Dicrocoeliidae > Dicrocoelium > Dicrocoelium dendriticum. Next base: position 7,818 of record CALYDF020001055.1, on the reverse strand, counting down.
GGAATACACGATTGACTTACATGGTTTCAAACAGAGACACTAAGGTGAGCAACCATAATTTCCATGTTAACACATAAGTAAATCCGTTGACCCTGCTTTCGTACAAGTTAGTAAACACAATATTGTCTTCGTTTAGTCGTCACTCGCTGATCAAAATTTAAAGCAAGTAATACAGCTAATGTAATGCAGCACGAAGACCTTTTTAAATATGGGTAGCTTTGGCACAGGAATGACGAATTAGAAAGAGTTTTCCATGGTTAATTAATCTGCAGATAAGGTAGTTCTGGCGGCATTCCAGCTGATTCTTTAAAGTGGCCAATTTCAGATGGTGAACCCATAAGATTTTTTTCAAGTCTGGTAACAGCAGATAGAGGTCATTCTGACCACCGAACGACCACCATGTCTTGTTGTCACCTGAAAAAATTTCGACTTGATGGCAACCTCAAGGTCGCTGATAAAGAGCAAAAGTTTGACCCGGCGCCAATAAAGAATCTTGGGGAAAGTCGCAATGCACATCAGTAGAATCAGAATTTCAATTTCGAACACAAAAGTTGAGCCGCAGCTGAACGGGAATTTTTTATCCATCCTAGGATAGACTTAGAATTTATGTGTGTTTGAAACATATTGTGATGAATTCGGTGATCTAAGCTTTTGAAAGCTTTGGTAGATTCATGGTAAGTGACAGCAGTGCTGGTTTCACTATTTTCTGTTCTAGTCCGGCTGCCTCGTGTTCTCATTAGATTTGGACAACATGACGGTCACTGGCGGATTCCACTTCGCTTTGGTGCCATAATGTTAGGACTTTCTAAGGTCCATTAGTGCCCCAGCTATGATCGACTCCGGTGGGCGATTTTTGGCGGGTTCCGTACGGCTGTCACTCCCTGCGAATCAGCCTAAGTGTACACCGCCTCCATGCGCTGGGAATCTGTTATATTCCGAGGAACTTTTTGAAATATCAGGTAATTTGCTCCGCAATACTCTGGTACCACTTGCAGTGCTTTCTGTGATTGTTGTCAATACCGGGTGAAATATGGAGCACAACGATTGCAGCTCCTTGAAAACGGTTGCCGAACCAAACATGACATGCTTTTGACTATAATAAAGTGGCTCCAGTCAGCTGGGGTAACATTTTGTCTCACATCTTTACAGGTACGTTGTGTAACTTATATGCGATAGCGTCACTCATGAACTTGAGGTGAGCTAGAGGATGGCTAACTGTTCCTACGGCCTTGTACCATTTTAAAAGTCTGATTTGACATTCAACTTTCGTGCATAAGAGTGGATCCAAGGGGACAGCTCAGGGAGTAAGACGTTAAATGGCAGATTGCTACTGTGGTTGCTGGCGCTGCTTTTTAAAGTGTTCGGTCCAAAACTCCAAACCCTCTGAAATGGTGTGGATGGGCTGCCAACTATTGACAAGTATGGTCATGCTAACACCAGATATCCTGCTTTCTGCTTTCCACATCAAACGGAATAACTTTGATGAATATTAAGAGCAGAGCAACTGTCTTCTTTTCCGAAGCCGAATGGGACCACTAGGCTTCGCGGTAAAATTTCAGTCTAGCACGAAGCTTCGCCCTGAGGTGTGTGGATCTTATTGTCTTCGTTTTCATCCGGAATGTGTCGGCTGCGTGTAAGTGTTTCAGAGACTAACTGAAAACCCAATGTCCGTTCGGCGGGCGCTCACTCATTCATCACTCCAGCTACTTTGATACGCATTCGGAACACCTGGATTCGTCAGCTGTCTGGTGTCTATTCACCCACAACTTCGTTGCAGAAGTCCGCTGAAAAACATGCGCTGGTCGGCACATACCAGTGCTTGGTCAGAGTCTGTGCTCGTGCTCCAAAAGGTGCGGCAGCTTTGGGCGCAGCCTCTCTGAGTGTAACCACTCATAATGGGATCGATTTGCTTGAAGAGATGATCAGATGCTTGTGGGCGCCATGGTATCCTGCCTTGGTTGTTGTGTCAGAAGTTAACGCTTACAAGAAATAGACCAGTATCATCGCACAGGTGCAGCAAGCACTCACCTTTAATATTACGGGAGCATGCTTCGTTTTTGCCTTACAGATGAGGCCCACCAGCTTCGGCGATTAGATCGTCATAAAACACCACATAAACCAGATTCTTTCTGAGACGAAGACGAGCTTGCAACAAATTTGTATTCAATTTATTTTCTTCCTTTTAAGAGAAGAAATAAGCATGAGTTTCAAGACTTTCTTACTTAACTTAAAGAACACATTCCTTAAAAGTTACTAACACTGGAGACCTAAAAAAAGCTTATCTAAATATTTGATTCCCTGAACTCAGGAATTTTAAAGATCGCGGTATTTAAAGTTCTCTCGTCTGCCGTCATTCAAAGTTTATGAAAAGGGATAACTGATCCGCTTGTGGTTTGGTGAGAGTTTACTTCATTCTGATAATCCTTACCTCATGCTTTGCGCGTGTCTTCGGCAATCGGTTTTGCACACAATGGAGCAACAACATCCGTAAAGCACCACATAGCGGAACTTTCACAATGGGTCAGAGTGGACCGATTAAAATGGCTGGATATATGCGGGTGAGTTATTTCGGGACGAAGGAGTAAGCCGACTTGACACGTGGAAGTGCTTCGGGCAAGCTCTATGGTCAGACGCATAGAGCTGCTCGCAACAGAAGGATTCATCCTGCACACAGGCATTTGACTCTAGTGGTTGTACGAGATAGAATACCTACGTAGTGGAGACGAAGTAGTAACTTACTACAGCAACGAATCAGTAATCCTTACACAAGAAAAGTTCAGAAAAATAGACCGAACTGGATTCGACCTGCACGCAAACTTTTGACTCTACACGCTTGCAAGGTCGTTGAGTCCGAAATATGAAACTCCTAATGGAAGATAGTGAAAAATACTGAAGAATGAGGCGATGGCAAAGTTTCCGAAATATAAAACTTATAACGTGAGTACTGCTAGTTCAGAAATGCAAATTTCGTGAAAAGCTGTGTGAAATCACAGTACAATATTGTTAATAAGATAATATTGTTACGGCAGGTAGAAATCAACCGGTGATTCTGGAATTGTTCTGGCATTACAGTTAGAATACGCTCGTTGCCAATTAAAAGACATTTTCATTAATTCCCTAGAGTAGATTGACGTATATGTTAAACTGCTCTGTAATTATGATTGGTATTATAGAAACAATTCTGAACTTACTATATGTATTGAATAACAGCCCGTTTGGATTGCCATCCGGATTTCACGATAATGTCCAGCAACTTAAAGTGCTTATGTCTAGTGAAATCTGGGATTGCGAGATTGAGGTAATTGTTGTACGAGATAACCCCAACATCGTGGAGACGAGATATTACCTTAATGTAGCAATGAATTAGTAACCCTTACACATGCAAAATTCAGCAAAATGACCCGATGGTAACTCTCAACGGTTGGCTGACTGGTAACTCAGAGTGCCATGTGATAAAAACAGGATTTATAGTATAATGTGTAATAAGGTTACTGCTGACACTTGCTAATCAAAGCAAAAATTACGAGATTGAACAATGTTCCAAACAGATTTTGTGTTCAAGGTTAGGATTAATTTGAACACAGATCGGAGTCTGATAAACTGTTGAAGTAAGATCCATTAAACATACCGTGCCATCTCTGTAGTATTTAAAAATAACTACCTAGTAATTATCCGATTTGTAAAGGCAGAGTCTAACCCCTGTTTATGTACCTTCTATATTATTACTAGCTTGGATACAAACTTATAGTTCGATATAGCAAGTTTAGCGCAACACTGTTTGAAATTAATGTTACCAACACAAATATTGTATAAGCTACACAATTTTGTTGCTTAGTCTGTCCATTATATTCGGAATAAAGACAACCTCCTTTTGTTAAATACCTTAAATATAATTTCCAGCGCCATACCGGTTCAGTGGAAGAAAGTCAAAATGATGCCCCACCACAACCATTGTTCAAGAATTAAAACGGTTAGTACCAATTTATCACGGATGATAAAGCATGATTTAAATAATAATAAAGGATTCCTCAAGTAAAATTCAAACTCCATTTCCACTTATTAATTCCTATATCTTGGCTTTTCTGCGATTGGTCTCTAGTTGAGCTGCATAAAGCCTTCTATGGCAAAGCTCATAGCTCTGTTCTAGCAAAAATTAAGTACCGTATTTAGGGCAATCTTTACTCCATTGGGTTAGATAGTTGCTCATTCACCCTTTATAGGGGATACCAATAAGACAGCACACTTCTTATTCAAACAATGTTGCCAGCGGGATCAACCAAGGTGGTAATCTTGGTCCAACGTTACTTAAAGTACACGTTGATGGCAACCCCATTCTGGAAAAACCGTAACAAACCGTGCTCTTTGCCTTTATGATTAAAATAACTTACTCATTATTTTTGCCACACCCAGCAACACCCTGGCAAAAATCCCACTGTATATCCGCGCACATGAAACATGGAAACCTGTGGTAAGTGTTCAATACTGACAACTGCAGCGGCATACCACACAAGTTTGAAACGCTCCACAGTGTTTTGACTCCTAATGTTCAATCAACTATTACTTGTTTCCCCCTACCTGATACACGGCTTTATTACTTACACACGCTTGACGTTTCAGAATATGTGAGTTGTATTACAGCTACGGAAAAATCGCATCAGGTTCGATTTCGGAAAGCTTTTTAATGGAATTTTTGTTTTTTTTCATGAACGGTATGCAATTCATCCTACAAGCATATTATCAAATGGTAAAAATCTGGAGCATGTAGGTACGTATTTTCTTGTAACAAACCATTTAGCTTATAAGAAGCAACTCCGAGGTAGTTGTTTGACATTATTTTCTCTAACCGATATGAATTATTTAAATTTAAAGAAGATAATAACTAAAATTCTAATTTAAATTATGTTTGCTCTTAAATGCTCTGTTTAAAGATAAACCATTTTAATGAAAATAGTTTAAATTACGACTTAAGTTTTCATGGTACACGCAATAATCATGGATGTGCTATGAGAATATACTTGAAGACAAACTTTTAAATCACTATTACAGAAAGGAAAGACTTTTGAATTACCAACGCTTTAGACTAAGGCAAACCACCTTAGTGTAATACCGAGTAAACAATTGATGATAGCATTGTACGTACATATCTAGGCTGCTCTTAGCAGTTCATCAAGCATTTGACTAAACTTTATGGTAGTAAATAATCCAAATTGACAAGTGCTTAATCTGACTGTAAATAAAATACAGTATTACTAATGGGACTAAAACCTTAAAATACAACATTGTTGTTCAGTCTAACTTTCTTTTCAGTTGCGCTGCTCAAGTTTGACTGGTTTAAAGGCTCATTGATTGACGGCGTTTTCATTGGCACACCAGTGAGGAGGACGATCAACTTTTGACATAGCAGCTTCTGATTCTGAAATTGCTTCGACGAACTTACAAGTATCCATATAAGCTCCTGCACTTGTGAGTAAATTAAGAGATTTGACCCAACGGTTGCTAAATGCCATGTGACAGCGATCTATTAACAGATCCGTCACGGCAGGCGAGATGATGGCCGATAGGCACTTCAAAATTAGCGAGTAAATTTTATTGGGTCCGGCCGGTTTCCTGCTGTCAAGACTGGCGACTAGAGTACGGACATCCACTACACAGTAATTAAGGCCCTAGTGTTCAGTACCTGCTGCACACGTAGAGGTCCAAACAAGCGTATCCCCACTTTGTTATACCGGAGCAAATTGCCCCGCCAATGTGAATGCGGGTTCAGTGCTGAAGACCAGAGGCTGTCCGTCAGCGCCCTCTAACAGCTACATCACTTGCGGGCCCCCGGCGCCGCTTCACGTAAGCAAAAATCATCTTGTTGGCCGTCTTCACTGAAGTTGCCTGTTCCTCTTCGCATTGCTCATGCTTTCGCGCTTTTGCGCTGCTGCATAGATTACGCAACCTTTTGTACATATTGTAATTATCAGCAGAGCAAGACACGGGAAATTTAGTCCAAAATACTCGTCACCGTCGAGCCGATTGACTATGTTCTCTGCCGAACCAATGTGGCTTCACTGGCCCAGCTTTCCTATACTTGTAGGGTACGAAACAAGCGCATTACCATGGCAAACCCACTAATATACCTAAACAAGCTTTAAACAGATGAAACATGCAGCAGCGACCAGTCTACTTCGCATGTGGCTCGATTTATAACACTGAAGCCGGTCTTCCAATAATTGTAGGACGGCTCTGGCAGATGCGAGTAGGACAGCGGCAGTTATAGGTTGGCTAACACCACTGAGTAGTCACTAGCTACCAGAGGCTCCATACCTGAATTTCAAATGCACCGTGCTCACAACTCGTTAGTTGTAGGTCCAGGCTCGATGGAGCGGAATTTGAGGTAACATGTTGTGCTGCCCCAGTTTCAAATACCATCTCCGCAAACTGCGCCTCGGTTTCACAGTGCCCAAGGAGAAGTGGAACGATAAACAATGATTTATAACGGGTAAAAAAGCAGGTGCTTGACATGTCCCGTAGGGCGTTTAGTGTGACGAAAAACATGGAGCAAGGGATAATGGAGTCATCAGTTTTGGAGATTACGGATGTAACTGCAATGTTATATAAAGGGAGTTTGAAATGAGAATGTACGCACACAAAGCAATAAGGGGAGTGGTTATTACTAACATAATAGGCGAGAAAAAATAAAAAGATAGAAAGGACAACGCTTACTCATGTGCAATTATCTTGGGTCCACAGGATACAGAAATACAGTTTCTATAGTAGTAGCGTTTATCAAATTTCGTGCAAAGGTTTGGAGTGACTCATTCTCAAGTAAGGTTATGGCACTATCCACTGTCTGTTGTGCATTAGTGCCGGCGTCTGTTCGATGATGAGAGGAAATAACCTCGAAACGCGTCAATGGAGTGCAGTGGTTTCAGGCGGGCAACACCCAATTTGCTGCTGCTTCATCAGCTACGGTCCTAGTGATCGAATGGCCAAGGTTCACTTCAATGGGAATCGCGGTCTACTTTGAGATTGCGTTTTGCAATCCATCCACACAACGTGTACTTCAAATTCACTTTCCAATCTGTTATCTGCCGTTGCGCCAAGCTTTGCCCGTCGTGACCCGGTGGCTTAGGGGTGGCGGTCACAACTAACATCTCAATGGTCCCGGGTTCGATGCCTGCTATCTCTATCTGATGAGAGGAAATAACCTCGAAACGCGTCAATGGAGTGCAGTGGTTTCAGGCGGGCAACACCCAATTTGCTGCTGCTAAATCAGAAATCTCCTCAATATCGCATTTCACATGTGGTATGTAAAAATCATGCAGGAGTAGATAGGCTTATTGGGAGCCAATAGTCACCATACACATTTCCGACATATGATATAACTTATATCCCATACAAACTTCATTAAGCTTTAGACGCTGACATGTATAGGCGTAATAGACATATATATATGTAAATATATATGTATATATGTATATATATGCTATACGGACATATATATACGTATGTATAATACAGATATATGCATATATATATATGAACGTATATGGAAATGTATATAGATATGTATATTGCACTAAAATGCCTATGAATGTAAGCATCTAAAGGTTATTGAATATGGTATAGGTGATTGATAGGATCATAAGTAACAAATGTGAACGTTAAATAATGTTTCTTTGTAAGTCTCTATACTGACGCATGCTGTATGCATGATACCTGTTAAATGGTAGATGGAATATATTTCCGGATTGCTATGTTTCGTAGGAAGAAAGTTATGATTCATTACAATGGCTTGTGTGATATAAATTTGCGGACGCAGAGGAATGGTAT
>CALYDF020001054.1:0-16400 GCA_944474145.2 Dicrocoelium dendriticum | reverse complement strand
TAAACACCAGTTCACCAAAGGGATCCTCACAATTTCATCTGGTTGTGTATTGATCACTGCATTTCTATTCATACCTCTGGTGAAATGCATCAAACTGGAAGTGTCAATCCACCGTTACACGCGGCCGTCTCCGAGATATCCACCCCGTGCTCAAGCCTGAGTCTACTTTGATCGACTGTTTCTTGTACAGCCATTTGTATATGAACAAAATACTTCAACATGGTTGTTGAACTTTCTCAATGACGATCTGTTCTGTTGATTTGAGTTACCGATTGGTGGACTAACTCGTTGATTGGCTAGTTGGCGGACAGGTTATTGTGGACACTGCTCAAAGCATTCAAGCAATTGGTTCATTTGCTCAACCGCACTGGAGAGTGGCACCGGGGAATTGGGAGCCACACGGATGGAAGCATTCATTTTGCCTCAGACCCTAAGTGCATATAAGGGACAACATTTGCTTAGAGGGTTTAAGCAACGCGAGCCCAAAGGAATCAAATCAGCAATGTATCCGGAATCGACTAACTGTACCCATTAATGCCACTTCCAACTCAGAGCAACTAGGATGACAAGCAGTTTGGTCCGACAGCGAACAAGTCAGGATTCAGATCGCCAGATTGTCCAAGTGACGGCACTACAGTGCACGGCGTGTTTATAGTTTCGATCAATTGATGGAATTAGTGAATAGTACGAATTGGTGCGTATTCTAGTGGAATGGAGTTAATCTGTTTGGAGCACTCACCTGATGGGTCATAGATGCACTGAGGCAGATGAAGAGATACACACAGCTGATGCTGCTCGGTGCGGGAAGAGTAAACAAACAGCGGCAATCGATATGGAACGGGATATGTGTGCACATGGTGGGAGCCCTGCGGAGGTAAGATGATTTGCACATGCCGATGAGATCATTCTATGTGGAATAGAGGAAAAGCCTACTACTTGTTGGGTATTGAGCAATGGTTTATCACGAGTAAGATGTTTGTTCTTAACAAGTCCCATAGGATTGTTGGAGAGAATATTAAGATTAAAAGGATCAACGATTGCGTAAATCGTCAATTTAAGCGTCTGCCGATTTGCCTGTACTGCTTCACACCGATAATTGGTAATAGGAATGGAATCTGCACATGCAACATACTATGAGGAGCAATTATAGATAAATTATGGATCAGGGGCCGCTTCAGTTGATTGAATTGATACGTTACTCCAATTCAGGTAAATCCAGACTATTCACATCGTCAACTTGCGGAGATGGTTGTTAAGCAAATAGTTTGGTTCGTGTTATTTCCTCCTTTGAATGTAGCAGACCATATTAGGTAAGGCAAGTGGAATAGTGTGTCATCAAGGCTTTGTTTGAAAATAGCGTTAATGTAGGAACAAGGAGGACACGATTTGGAGATGCATTCCATGCTCGGGACACCAGAAGGGAGCACACATTATGTCGACAATCAAGCCGACAGTTTGTGCTGGTGGTCTCTCATTTTGCTGTTTCGGTCCAGCTATCGGATTTCATTTGAAATGTGTTCTCGGTTGACATTTGGACTATACTTTGCCGCTCGTTTAAATGGCCTCTCATCGTGGATATGACAACCACCCTTGCACCGAATCGTGTCCTCAAATATCCGGAGAGTATGACCGCCCTCTTACCCCATCTAATATATTTACCACAATAAGTATTCACTTCTCTGTTTGCTTACACCCTTGTCCCTTGGTTCACACATGATTTACGCTTACATTCCCACACTAAAGTTATCTAACCTCATTTACTTTCGTTGCGTCTGTAATAGATGCGCCTTGCGCCAGATTTGGTGTCCTTATCTTCATATCATTGAAACTTGCTTATCAATTTCCCTGAATGATGCTTAGGTCATCAAATTTGACACTCTGTTTACTTGTATGTGTGCCATCTGGTAACTCCTCACCCTTCGCTCACTCCGTGATTCCACCATCACTGATTGGTGAGTACCTTTGCAAATACTTTTACGCACCTGTCTTGCGTTCACTCGTCCTCTAGATGTCGAGTGGGACCAGCACTTTTCTCCCTCTTGCATAAGTGTAATTTTTGTTAACCATACTAGCTCGGATCCTGCATATTTGTGGTGTACCCAATTTACCTAACCGTATTTTATATGATAATACCGTAGTTGTTGTGATCCATTCTATTTCTGCCTTTGGGATCATTGGCTAAGGAGTTGAACACATGGGTGTAACCACTGAGTATTAGCCGTTCTGGTTAAATAAAACTCCTTGCTTAAATGAGCGGAATTGCGAACGCGTTCGAACTGCTTTGTTGTTTCAGGCGATTGCATGAGCATAAAGTTGGTTATGTTACGTCCCTTTACCACTTGCTCAAAACATTCATGTTTGTGATTGTATTTTCATTTCTTCTACATAGCAAAGCTTAACCGCACACCAAGTGATCCACGCCGACACCAAAGCAGCATCTGACCTCCAACCAATGACCACGCGGGCGCATCAAAGCACGTGACAACCATAGGCGATTGAGAATGCACTTAATGGTGCATCCACTTTGATTGTCGAATCGAAACACAACACAACTTAAACGATCGGATACCAGACATGTGCACCCCTGTTCGCGTGTTTAAGTTCGACGCAGCCATCGTCGCAACCGCACCGCAATCTGAATTGGACGCACGGCCGTCAAGCAAGCACATAAGTCTCTCACGTATCTCCCATTATTACCTGTATAACATTATGTTATATTAATATCTAGCCCTCTGATTTTGTAACTAGTCACGATTTAGACGGCACAAATAGGTGCTCGCTGTGCCACCGCACGTCTTTCGAGCTACTTGAACAAATGTGCGATATCATTGTCCATTTTAGGCCAACGCTTTGGTCCGAACAGCACCTCAGATGCTTGGCATTTACAGCGGACTTTATCGCGTTTACTTGGTGACCTAATCATATTTATAGCAAATATTAAGCAACACTAATCACCCCTGCCATGCCCTATTGAACCTGCTTCACAACAGCCAACTGAGAGGTCATCATCTCAAATTGACAGACAAATACAGTCGGTTTGAGTATCGAAGAAACTTCTTCTCGCTGCGTGTTTGCCACAGGTGGAATACCCTCTCAGAAGCTGTTATTTCAGCCCCCATGTTAGCCATATTCAAAACACGTGTCGATAATGCATTGGTCCTACTACACCATATCACATAATCCAAACGACGCATAAAAACAGCAGAAGAATAAAACCAAACCAACTTATTTCCAACTTTTCCAGAAAATCACAAGTTAACCTTGGATAGCACATAAAACGGACGGGAACGCTGTAATCGACAAGTTCGCAATTTTCGGTTGTTCCCTATTTCATCTTGCCATTGTTGTCATTATTTTACTCACCCCACACCGATCACTCGGCGGGACATATCAAGCTTCTGTCTTTATTCCCCCGAAACACTGATCGATGTGTGATCTTATTGACCCTTGTGGGTTGGGATGAGAACGGGTCCTTACGAGGAAAAGAGGACAATTGCACATTCAGTGTAACGCAAACAATAAACAAAGACGACAAATTGTCCTGATGCCTATTGTATGGAAAGCGTTTGAAAATCATTGCCCCTCTTGGCCAGCCTTTTCTCACGTGCTCCATTGCTGTACGAAATATGACCCTGGGCTGGTGTCACTGAAAAATAGTCAGTCAGGTTTGAAGGCACTCTGTTTTACAGAAAACCCGTCAAGTTTGTTTATTTTCTACACTTGGCAATCACTGTTACATTGTCCGCCGCCTCATCAGGAATTAGCCTTGGCGAAGCAACAGCTTGCTCGAAATTGGTCATCGCTTTTACTTGATGCTGAAGTCATACACGAGTAGCAAGAGAGTACATCTTTGTAGACCGCTTGAGGCGGTTCTTTGGATTCATTTATGCATGCCGAATATACTGGCAACGGAGGCATAAGATACTGGGCGTTTTGGACCGTACTGGGTTTGACCTTCATATTCAACTGAAACTGGGTCTACATTTTGGGGCATAAGCCTAGGCTGTAGTGAAAATCTACGACGTATCACTAGAACAAACGCTGTGAAATCGTCCGCTGCAACACTGGATTCACCTATATTTGGGTAACACTGGTAAGGAGGTAATGCAGACTCAGCTGTAAAATCACTTTACCTCAGTGTGATAGCTTATGCGCCTAGGTTAGCAACCGAGTTCGGGAGTGTATGCGCGTACCAATGCTTGCAATGACTCATCTGTGTCGTCTGATCGCGAAGCTCGCACCTGACTGTCTGATTATACACTGTTTCACTTGTCCGACGTCTTGTTCACTATGTCAAGCTGTGCTATATTACTCTTGTGTCCTCACCAGCCTGTCCGACTGCGGGTGTAATTGCTACCGAGTACGTGCGAATTCTGTGCACACGTGCGACCGGCTGCGGTGACTTTAACTGTGCAAATACTACGTATGTGTTTTCTGTGCTTAACCGATTTCTACCTCCTGCACTTCTATCACGTATGTGCTCCTCAATAACTTATCCTGTCCCCAACTTTTTGTATTTTCCTATTGGTGGATATTTGTTACTTGCGCGGTATTAGTTCAATTCATTAAGAATACCACTCACCAAACAAGGTAACTCACCAAGAATCCCCAGATATTTTCCTGATTCACTGATGACCGCCTAATGCTTGGGCATGATTGAAAGACGTCCGTTGGCTTCCCAATTAGATACGGACAAAGGAAAACGCAGTGTGACACTTATCCATGCAGCCTCTTCATCACAACCTTATGTGTGCCATCGAGTCCAAACCCGATACACTGCACTAACCCGATCACTGTCAACTCGTTTGTTTACCTGTTTTGTCGTTCCATTATATGTTGACAGGTTTATCACACTTCACTCACGTGACACCTTAGCGCAAGCGCGACGTTGATGCACCTGAAATTCCCAAACGTATACGAACCAAACTCGTTATAGCTTTGTTTCACTTCCCATAAAATCGCAGACTGAAAGCCCTTAGGTTGTACAGTGATGAATATCGAAATCAGTGAGGTCATATCACCATAGGTTACTAAACACTGACGAAACAAATTCACTCATGTCGCAACCTGTGATAGCTGAGCCGAAATACCAAGAGGAGAGACCAGCAGCACAAACTGGCCACTTACTACAGTCGATTTGATTTTCGACATAAAGTTTGCTCCCTTCTGGTGTCCAAAACATGCAGTGCACACTTCCAGATCGCGCTTCATCCTTGTTCCTGCATTAATGATATTTTTTAAAACGCCTTGATGACACACTTTCCCACTCGCCTTACCTAATATAGCCCGTTATATTCAGAGGACGAAATAACACGAACAAAACTATTTGCTCAACGACACTCTCCGGCGACATGGCGATGAAGGTGCATGCTTAGGTGTCCTTATGAATAGCTTGGATGTACCTGAAATGGAGTAACGTACCAATTCGGTCAACTGAAGCGGAACACGAGTGCGCGAAGTCATTTCCGTCTTTTATTTCTCAAGGAGCACTTGATCTACCTCCCCATATTATGTTGCATGTGCAGATTCCATTCCTATTACCAACTATCGGTGTGAAGCAGTACAGGCAAATCGGCAGACGCTTAAATTGACGATTTACGCAATCGTTGATCCTTTTAATCTTAATATTCTCTCCAACAACCCTACGGGACTTGTTAAGCACATACCTTCTTACTCGTGATAAACCATTGTTCATTGCTCAACAGGTAGTAGGCTTTTCCTCTATTCCACATAGAGTGATCTCATTGGTAGGTGTAAGTCATTTACCTCTCTATTACTCCTACCATGTACACACATATCCCGTTCCGTACCGATTGTCACGGTCTGTTTGCACTTCCCGCATCGAGTAGTATCAGCTGTGTGTATCCCTTCATCTGCCTCAGTGCATCTATGACCCATCAGGTGAGTGCTCCAAACAGATTAACTCCATTCCACTAGAATACGCACCAATTCGTACTATTCACTAATCCCATCAATTGATCGAAACTATAAACACGCCGTGCACTGTAGTGCCGTCACTTGGACAATCTGGCGATCTGAATCCTGACTTGTTCGCTGTCGGACCAAACTGCTTGTCATCCTAGTTGCTTTGAGTTGGAAGTGGCATTATTGGGTACTGTTAGTCAATTCCGGATACGTTGCTGATTTGATTCCTTTGGGACCGCGTTGCTCAAACCCTCTAAGCAAATGTTGTCCCTTATATGCGCTTAGGTTCTGAGGCAAAATGAATGCTTCCATCCGTGTGGCTCCCAATTCCCCGGTGCCACTCTCCAGTGCGGTTGAGCAAATGAACCAATTGCTTGAATGCTTTGAGCAGTGTCCACAATAACCTGTCCGCCAAGTAGCCAATCAACGAATTAGTCCACCATTCGGTAACTCAAATCAACAGAACAGACCGTCATTGAGAAAGTTCAACAACCATGTTGAAGTATTTTGTTCATATACAAATGGCTGTACAAGAAACAGTCGATCAAAGTAGAGTCAGGCTTGAGCACGGGGTGGATATCTCGGAGACGGCCGCGTGTAACGGTGGATTGACACTTCCAGTTTGATGCATTTCACCAGAGGTATGAATAGAAATGCAGCGATCAATACACAACCAGCTGCAATTGTGAGGATCCCTTTGGTGAACTGGTGTCTACTTTGTAGCTGAAGCAAGAAATGCTGAAATGGAACACAGGCACCAGAGGAGAGAAATTTTACTCGGACATGCCTCGGAGGTATTAGGCTCTAAAATGAAGTTACGTACTGTGCAGTATCCAGACCAAACCTGTGTGTCTTTGCCTATGAACCGGACAATAATGCTATGAAAGACATCACCGGGAGTTCCTCAAATCACACGAGTGCCTAGAACTCAGGATCTATAACTGAGTGGGATTAGAGTTATGTTACAAGAGGACCGATGCATCAGCAGCAAGTATGTGATGGTGCTTCCTCTGTTCCAACACTACTGCTATACAATTTAACTGAACATTTCACTCGATTCCAGATGGTGTTGCCTTTCTGGTGTGCGAAATGTATTTCAGATCTGCATCCATTTTACCACAGGTTGGAGCAATCAAAATGTCACACACGTCTAGTGATTGGTTTTGCTAAACTGGTACTTGTGCCAAACAGTCTTAATTGGATTGTCATGGGTGTCCCGGGTACTGCTCTACATCTCAGTAAGAAATATCATGTGACACCATTCTCCCAGTCTTTCTCAGTGGTCCAAGCTGCGGTTATCAGACCAAAATTTCGGTTTTGTATTTTGGAAGATAGCAAATGGCAGCGGAATGGCGGTGCTACAAGCAGCTCGCTATACCTGCGGAGTGCGGATGTGGGCTCACACCTAGTGTAATGTGAGCATCTACTACTCATGGGAATTATCAAGTCGAGGATCTCATGATCGCTGCAGAACGCGTTGATTTGCTGTTGTTAAATTTGTTAACTTAAACAATGGTGCCAAATACGTTCAAACCAGTTGCCGTTTCTGACTTCAGCCTTCCGGAATTAATGTTAACTTTACTCAATGCTTTTGCCTTTAGTTTATTTATCTAAATACCACATTTTCTGCTCTCTAAAATCATGTGCTTTAATTTCTGATTGAAATCCGTACATCTCTATGTTACAAATGGTTACATGAATCGAACATTATCATGGGAACGTAATTGCGATATATTCTAATCCTTGTGTTTGCAGGCGACATAGAACCATCTGCTCGACTGCCCCGTCCTCGGTACAAAGAGGCGAGTGATACCCGGTCTTGTGGAATTACGCCAGAATACGGACAACAAATGAGCCGCGTTCACCCGCATGGGCTTCCGGCGCAGATCCTTTTGCAAACCACTATGAATTTTTTCATCCAAAATGCGGTAGATGTTAATCACTGGAGGTTCCGGACTGACCACCGGGCTGCTGCACGTTAATAGTTGCCCAAGTGGCAGCGGCCCATTCATGAGCTGATTTAGGTCCCGGTAGATTTCGTCCTTGCCCGAGCCGACGCTTCATTTAGTTGGAGCGTACCCGGAGATTACAAACAAGTTGCGTCTCTCTTCGCGGGGCGTTTTTTCTACATGAACCGCGATGCCGAACTGCATATAGTCGGCTGTTAATCGGGAACCAGTGCAGTAGTGCTTCCTCTGCCTTGCCACTTAGTGCTATACCTAAACCAGCCAAACCCGCTGAGGCTGCTTCTGGATCTCCAGAAAGACGCATGTGATACCTGGCTTCGTGGTCAGTTGAGGATGTCAACATAAGTGCAGTGCTGGGATTTAGCAATCGGGTTTCTGAAAGGCAGCAGACATCAATATCGAGGAACTCTAGGGTGTGCGCTGGATCGGCTTGCTGTCCAATCTGCCTGAGTGTCCGAATGTTGAAGCAGATTAGACGGAACGAGGATCGGGGACGAAGGAGAGCCATAGGTTGAGCTCCGTGGTTCGCGACGCAACCGGAATCGCAGCCAGATTATTGAACACATATTTCAGGTAACGGAAAGTAAGGATGGTTAGCAAACAAACAATTGGCATGTGATGAAGTCGCGTGAATGTGAGAAGCAGAAACGGTAGCTGATGAGAACGTTGTGGTACAGTCCATGGTTCTGTGAGAGGGCGTGATACCACCGGGTTGCCCAAGCCGAAGTAGGGAGTTGACTTAGGGGACCCCATCCCGAGACTTTGACTAAATAACCTACCCGCAAGGCAGCAGGGCGAATTCAGGGAATCGCACCCATTGGGAGGCGCTTACTGAATGTTCAGTTCATGCGACTTTTGTTTGGTAGATCACCAAACGGGGGCCCAATACTCCCCATGAAAGCAGCACAGTTGCTGGACTACAATGCCCCACCGAGGTGGAAAACTATCGTCGAACACTTCGCTGGAACGGGGTACACCCGAACCACCTAGCTGGCAACACGAGTTCGGCAAGCCAGCCAGACCTAGTACTAGGTAAGGAACTGTAGGTGAGTAAGTCATCCAAACGTCTTTTATATATGGATAGGGATGGTGCAGAAATGAGCGGTTCTAGAAGGGCATTCCACGAGTACCAAATGCGGACGGAAAAGCGATTCCTGCGGCAATCCAGGCTGCTGTACTGTTCTGCCAGTTTTAGTGAGTGACCCCTCAATTTGGTATTACTGCTGAGTTGCAGTATAGAGCGGCACACATGATCAGGATTGTGCAGAATTAAGTACACCATTAGCAAGTCACCTCGAAAGCGGCGTAGTTTCCGCTGAATACCCGCAATCGGTCCAGCCTCTCCTCGTATGGTAGATTGTGCTCGACGTTGAGGCTGCTTCAATGTACTAACGTTGTATTTTAGTAATGGGTGCCAGGTTTGCGTTGCATATTCGACATGAGGACGAACATACGCACTAAGCATCTGCCGGAAAATATAGCGATCTATTTATCCGAATGCTCGTCGTAACTAGTTCACATGTTGGTTACAAGTTTTGAAGGCTTTCGCGGATTGCCTGGAACAACCCAGATCTTCCTGTACTAGTACGCCCAAATCAGGTTCGGTGGCAGTTCGCTGCAGCACATGCGTCCCGAGCCTGTAACAGTGGTTACTCCGGTGTCGTATGGAGAGCACCTTGCATTTACTCAAATTGAAGTGCAGTGAATTTTGGATGGACCACTGAGGTACCGTGTCTAGATCACTCTGAAGCAGTTGCTGGTCAGTATTCCCCTGAAACTTGTGCCAAATCTTGACGTCATTGGCAAACAACAGGAAGTTAGATGCATTTGCCTGTGTGGGGTCATAGTTAAATAACAAAAACAATCGGGACTTAGCACAGAGACTTGAGGCACACCACATTCAACTTGTATGAGGTCAGAGAAGGAGCTCCGAACTCTGAGCAACAATTACCGCTGAAGGAGAAAGTTAGAGATCCGGATTAAAAAAGTAAACCATCTCGTTACGCTGTAGCACGAAAAGCAGTATAATATGATCTAGACCGTTGAATGATTTCAAGAAATCCAGGTACATTTAGTGCCAGAAGTATTGTCCCCTTTTACGCTGTTACACGTGTACTAAGGGTCACGCCTTCGGGTGAGAGGAAAACGCACTAAAGTGCCAACTGTCCAATAGTAGAGGTTGGCCTATCTCAGTTGTCTCTTACCCGAAGGCGTGACCCTTAGTACCCGAGTAACAGAGTAAAAAGGGACAAGACTTCTGGGCCTTACTGCAGGTAGTGGGGAAACTGGGCGGTAGTTTGGAGCCTCGGATCTGCTTCCTTCATTTTGAATGGATGTTATTGTTCTAAGCTTCTACATGGTAGGAAGTTGGTTCTTTCTGAGCAGCGCTGGAAAAACTGAGTCAGTGGCTTATCCAATTGATTTGCTGCTGCTCCTAATGTTTCTGGGATTTTCGTATCGACATACGGGATTTTTGGTTGCATAGATTTGTCGGCTTCTGCAAGACTGCTTCGGTGGTATAGTAGGTGCGAGTGAGTACTGGCGGAAAGGCGATGAAAGCTGGTGGATCTGCTGATGGCCATGCTTTCTGAACGGTGGGGGCATATTGCATCCGCAGCGCGTTTGCTGCTTCTGTACCCGTTCGTATTAGGCCATCGGCAGTCGTGAGTGGCGGAACACCTAGCCTCACCTTCTGTAAACCATTGACGTTCATATACTGGACTTTGTGATTGGCACTGAGGGTTATTGCCATGTTCTGCTGATGCGCGACTTTGTCCTCTCTGATTAGTTGCGTGCAGTGGTTCCGTTAGGCTACGTAGTTATCCCAGCTTTATGGTGTTGGGGATAATCAATACTCTCGCTACGCTGCGTTGCGTACTGCCAGCAATTTTCTAGTTCTGCTCCTTAGGTAAGTAACTGTTTCTGACCGTTTGCTAACTGTTGACTCTGACGGATCGGTAACCAGCCGATTGAATTTGTTTACGAAGTCGATCCAGACAACATCCAACGGTCTTCGGCTAGGAACGATCAGGTTGTGGCACTGACAAGGTGGGCTAATCGGTTGTAGCATGTTATGGTTCGCGCCGTCTCATGGTCTGCATCTCGGTAGTTTGTCTAGCAGATGAATTGCAAACTAATAACTGCATGCTCACTGCGGCCTAACGGGCAGTCTACAATCAACGCATCAATCATATGTTCTTCGTTGGTAAGCACAAGATCAAGCACAATTGGCTTATTATCTGTTCTGAACCTAGTGAGCAAAGTAACACCATTGTTACTAACTCCTGCCGATCGGCTTTAAATTGCTCTCCGCTCGTGGTAGGGGTTTTTAAACAAGACACATTGAAAGCACCCATGGTCATGATGTGAGTGTATCTTCGTTTTAGAGTTCGCCTTAGAGCAGTCGCAATTTGGTAGTCCGTTTTAGATGTAGTGTTAGGGGGACGATACACCAAGGCTATAGGCAAGTGTCTCTGCCTCTTAACTGCAAGCGGCACCAAAGCGATTCGGGAATCAGAGCAGATGAATCCTACATGACATCGCACTGTAGGTCGATTTGGTGATACAGAATTACGCCTTCTCCTTTTCTCAGTTTGTCTTTCCGAATGACATGCCAGGTAGCGAAATTGCAGCGTCCGTCATGTCAGTGTGTAACCACTTCTGCGTGATGCCAACGGTATCATATTCCTAGAAAAGCTGGCTAACCATCAGTTCGGCCATCTTATTGAAGAGGGTCACAACATTCGTTTACAAACAGACTAGTTTGTCGGTCTCTAGTAGACCACAGGGAGTCAAGAAATTAGGGTTTGTGGGAGTGTCGACCGATTTGAGGTCGGTAGTTATTCCTTTTGTTGATAAGCTGTGGATACTATTTCCATACTTTGCTCTGGCCGAGGCCCATCCCAACCGTCAGCTACATCCACGTCAGTATGAGACAAAGGAGCAATAACCGCCGGTACGTCTGCTTTTTCAAATGATTTCGTTAGGAAGCCCCTGCAGCCGTTACTCGAATTTCCGATGAGTAGCTTTTTCCAGTTTTTGTGCCAACTATGTGACACATTCGTCGCTGCTTATTAGGATTGAAGCATGAGTTGTAGGACTCTCGGGCGGCATCTTCTATAATATGGCGATCTAGGTAACCTTTTGAGCGGTCGTTCCACAACGTTCTCCCAGGAAGGGTTTCGCGGATGAATCGCCATTGTTCTACATCGTGATTTCCAGCATCTTGACTGTCGTGTGACGGAAGCTCTGGCACAGCAAGTTTGAAGCTAGTGTTTAGGCGATCAGGGATGCTGTGTCCTTCATCGGAGTTTCTCTTCAACTGTCGTATGTTCCACGGTACATCAGGATAGATACATATCCCACACCATCCATGTTGCAGCGCAGATGCGGAGAGCAGAACGCTTTCCATATAAGTTAAGGATTCTAGTGTTACTCTACTAACTATGGGCTTGCCAACCTGTGCAGAGTTCGCATGACGAGCTTTTCGTACTAAGTTTGTGGTTTTGGCTTTTATGTTCATCAGCAAGCGCAATGAGTCCCATTGGTTTAAGTCGTCGTATAATTTACCATGCAATGTGATACTTACTGATACTTACTGATACTGATTCAGGTAGTTTCGAGCACCCAACAGTCAAGGGACTAATGTTAGATCGCTTTTTCGTTGAGCCATAAGGTAAAGGATCTTTTTTCCTGACTTGCTACCAAGTGTTTATTAATAATAATAATAGGTATATTTCTCAGAAAGGTGAGACACGTTCCAGAGACCCTGGACCGATCATTATGTACAAGTTTTCTCTGAAGCTGAAATTGTTTATCGGATGCGAGGAGATTTGTACTGAGTGGGATTGGATTCAAGTTGTAATTTATTCTTATGCAGCTCCAACTTTCTTCGGTAGCAAGTATCTCATCGTACCGTTGAACGAGTCGTGGTCCGGATCAACGTAAATAGAAGGGAAATAGCAAGTATTAGTAAATATTAGTGCGATGGAGGTCGAAAACTTCCTAGGGAATTATGTACATGTGTGGAATCGAGAATAATATAGTGTGGGGAGGATCTCGCAACCAAATTTCTGGACACAGCATAAGGAACAGCAGTATGGGTCTGGCTAACAGGAAAAAATAAGTCCACATTACTGCACAGTGAAAAAGGGAAATATTTAAGCAACTACCTTATTATTGTATTGCAGATGTTGTTTGCAATTAGGAGGCGCAATACGGATTTCGGATTACTTAAGATGTGTGGGTTGTGGGCTGTGAACAAGAATGCCGAACCTTTAGTAGTTTTGCTAACTGCGCTAGGAGTTTGATTATGCAGGGAATTGGTCCAACAGAACGCCAGTGATATGTTTACGAGGTTACAGTAGTCCTGAGTGGCAAACATATTGATGTTGACAATGTGTCGGTTGATTCACCAGCAAGATATGGTCAAGTGAAAACCGAAGCTAAGTGTTGGGGAGCAAGGTGGGTTAAAGATGTAAAGAAAGGATCCGGGTGCTTTACCTACCAAAGCGTCAGTGCTTTCACAAACGAATGGTAGGTGTGCCAGTGGGTGAAACGGAAGTGAAGTTACGATTGGAGAGATAGTTAACCGAACTTGGGAGTCCAGCTAACCAAGTTGCCAGTGATTCAACTGACACATGGTTGCAGTGGAGCCAAGTAAAATCAGGGGGAAGTATAGTGAGCCAAGATGGGATGAAGAGGATAACAGAAGCCTGGACCTCCAACTCATCGATGTATCAGTGGAGCCAATAATCAGCGGTGAGCTTTCGGGCAGGCAGATCCGGAGTGGGCAATAAAAGAGAAGGGTAAGCAGGGAATCAACAGGTGTTTGTTGATCTGACTGATACAGTCAATTGCAACTTTCAGTTATATGTTGTCTGGACCTTGTTCATACGTTTGTTGAATAGTTGTAGGGCAGCGCAGCAGCATAATCACATTGCTGACTGTAAGATATTCGTCAAGCTTTCTACGAAAGTTATACTCAGATGTGCTAGTACGAATATCGGTCGGCAATTTGTTCCAAATACGGGAGTACCGATTTAGGAAAAAGTTTGCTGATATGTTTGTCTTTGACCTTCTTACCATCACAGAATTTTCACTATTGCGTGTATTGTATCCATTTGGTTTCATGAGTGATAGATCAATGCTAGGGGTGTGGACATTTTTGTGCAGGATATTGAAAAAAGTGCTAAGTTTACTTTTAGGCGTCGAAGCCATATTGGGTCAAGCTTAAGTAAGTCGCATCGCTCAGAATAGGGTAACACTAAGCTCGTACCAATAAGGCGCTTTGTAAACGCTCTTTGTACCTTTTCTATGGCGATACGATCATGTTTCCTGGAATTGCTATACACCATTGAGCAATATTCAAGTAAAGGGCGGGCGAATGATTCATACATTGAACAAATTGAGTCTCGTAGAGTAAGATTTTCGTATAGTAATGCAATGCGTTGTTTAGCTCTGGCTGTTGCATAAAATGCTTGTTCTGAGAAGTTAAGGGAATATGAGTAGCGAAGCCCTAGGTCACAGATGGTCTGACAGATAGTAAGTGGTTTGCCATCTAGGGTCAGAGCATTGTGCTTAACATTGCACCTGTATAACATCGCGCTACATTTGTCAGTGTTGAAAGACATTTTCCATGTGTTGCACCAAGCCTCCAGCGCATGGAGGTCCAGTTGGATTTCCATTAGAGTATTGCTGAGGTTGGTAGGATGGAAGGAGTACACTATTTTGATGTCATCGGCGAAAAGATAAGGTGTGCCGCATTTAACTACGCTGAAGACGTCGTTAACGTAAAGTAGAAATAGCAATGGACCAAGAACACTGCCTTGTACCACCCCATTGGTAACAGCCTTGGGTTGAGATTTATGTTGTTGGATTTGTACTATCTGGGAGCGATCTGAGAGATATGAGCTAAACCAAGCCAGTAAGGGGTCCTTTATACCGTAGGTTTGGAGCTTAGCTAGTAGGCGACTATGAGGTACGCGATCGAAAGCTTTTTGCATGTCGAGATAGATGACGATTGCCGATAAGCCACGATCGTGTGAACTGACAAGGTGATTTAAAAATTCTAAGTGACAAGTGATGCAGGACCTGGAGTTCAGGAATCCATGCTGTGAATTGTTTACTAAGTCTCGAGTTAATAGGAATTCAAGCGTTTTCGACTTTACATGTCGTTCCATCATTTTAGACAATACTGATAAATAAATAAATAAATAAATAAATTGTATATTCCTCGACTATGCGAGAAGCTGTTCTCTATAAGGAACAGATCAAATAATGGTACAACTTTTCCATGACATTTCATCAATACATTTTCAGAGATAAACATGGATGCAATTGCAAATTATGTTACACAGAGTAATCAGAATCGTTCTGCTATTTTTGCCTGCCACTGAATCAGGATTCTTTACAATCACATGATAGATATTTGGGCCGAGAGAAAAAAAATGTAATGAAAGGGGCTGTTGTCCGAAATGTTATGTGTATGTGTTTCAGAAATTTATTCAGGCACCATGGATACCGTTTTCGAATGCGTTATCTAGGGACTGTGATGTCCCGAACATCTTAATCACGTTTTGGACGGTTAAATGCTTACTAATAGCAAGCTTAAAATTGCAAAGCGTATAGCATGTTCTGATATCACTTGGAAGTTTGTTCCAAATCTTTGAGTATTGGGTTAGAAAGAAACGTTCTCTGATTCTCGTAGAAAATTTTGGAATCATGACCTTTACCTCTTTGTTACGTATTGGGTATCTGTTGTTTACAGATATGTGAACACCGCTTTCAGGACTGCGAATTTGACAATTTATGATTCTGTAAAGAAAACATAGGTTCAGCTTCATTATCCGAAGCCAAACTGGGTCAAATCCAAGTTTATCGCATCGCTCC
Organism: Dicrocoelium dendriticum; assembly: GCA_944474145.2. Taxonomy (NCBI): domain Eukaryota; kingdom Metazoa; phylum Platyhelminthes; class Trematoda; order Plagiorchiida; family Dicrocoeliidae; genus Dicrocoelium; species Dicrocoelium dendriticum. The sequence continues at coordinate 618 of CALYDF020001054.1, read as the reverse complement.
TTGTATGTCAACTTTGAGGAATATCCACATAGCTTTTTCGTGAAACGTCTCTGGACCCTCTCAAGAGCGTGCTGGTCAGACTTCCGTAGATTAGACTGTATCATTGAACAGTATTCCATACACGGCAATACATATGTTTTGTAAAGGGATATGCGAGATTCCGTGAGGTAAAAATGGTGGCAGATATAACCAATGGTCTTCATGGCTTTCGAAACTTGGAAGTCACAGTGTTCAGAAAAGTTAAACGTAACTGAATATCGCACGCCCAAGTCGCGAATTGTCCTGCATTGCGAGATATAGGCACCTTGTAGCAATAAACTGTCTGGCGGTACTTGGCATTTGTACGACAAAATATTACACTTGTCCACGGCAAATGACATCTGCCACAGTTGGCACCAGGAGTCAAGGGCGGATAGGTCATCCTGAATGAGACGTACGGCTTTCTGAGTATTTGCACGTGGTTGTGAGTAGACAACTTTAATGTCATCAGCAAAGATAAATGCAACACCATTTCTTATTCTCTGGAATATATCGTTAATATAAATTAGAAAAAGAAGTGGACCAAGAACACTCCCTTGAATCACTCCACTAGTGATTGCTTTCGGTGTAGAGAAATGA
>CALYDF020001053.1:0-16302 GCA_944474145.2 Dicrocoelium dendriticum | reverse complement strand
CCCAGAGCTAACGTTTATCTTTGAAGTGGATGAAGATAGCTCTTTTCACTTCCTCGATGTGGTCTTGAAGCGACTAGATGTTGGTGCGCTACAGCGCCGTGTGTATAGCAAACGTACTTGGAACGAACAATACACGAATTTCTACAGTTTTGTTCCACTTAGATCAAAACGGAACCTGATTTTCACTTTAACGAGTCAGGCGTATAGAGTTTGCTCGAATGACACGTTCTATGTGGATCTGCAGCGCATATGCATAATCCTGAAGTAAAATGGGTACCCAGATGGCTTCAATTAGGCCAACCTGGAGCAAAGGAGGAAAGCTCCCGTAACCCTGACAGCCGGAAAGAAAACAATCTTACTGCAATTCCGTACAAAGGTGAAAGCGTTATTGAATTTCTAAAGCGTCATAGTTCTCGTGCGCTCAGGCCCACCCTCCCAGAAGCCACAATGCGGATGCACTTCACCAGTAGCTTGATGGTGAACAGCAACCCAAAATGCAGCCTGTCCATGCCAATTCCATGTGTGTTTACTCATTCATCTGTTCCTGTGGTTCAGGGTACTTCGGCTGTACGGCGAGGCGCATGTCTGACAGGGTAAGAAAACATCATCCGGCCTGGCTTGCAATTGCGTGCCGAACGCTAACCAACCCATCCATCGCCACACATCTTGCAGACACAGGATATTCCCTCAACATAACCGAGGCATTCAATGTCATCTATCGACCACCTGAAAATCCATCAAAGTGCGTTCGAAATCGCTTCCTTGAATCGGATGAGAGTTTAGCGGTCAGACTGTACGAGCTGGAAATGTGCGCCCAGAAAGGATTCACTCACACGCTGTGTTTGACTTGACACAGATGAACTGCTCCGTCCAAACCAATGAATGGTGCGTTTGATACAACCGTCGCCTAGGGAGCAATGATTGACAGTGACCATTAACTGCAAACTGAGTGCTTTATCGATCTTGGTGCTGTATCTATATATTTTTGTCGTTTTTTTACATCGAATTGTACAAACCTGAAGAAGAAGTTTTGAAAACATATGTTCCCTTAAAATAATTGTGTTTTCATCTATCAATGGGATTCTGTACGACGGATGTTAGCGCTCTCAGAACGACGACGCCGACGTTCGCCGAAACGCACCCGAACGGTGGCACACACACCAGAGCGTGATAAGAGTCGACTCTCGTGTTCCAAATCGAGCGAGAATTTTGGACACAGACTCTCCAGCGGTAACTAATCGCAATGCGATCGATTTGCGTCCATGGCTCGTCCAAGGTGAGTGGGCGCCAAGTCACCCTTCTGCGGCTGCTATGTCGAAAGTTAGTGCTCACGAGAAACAGACGAGCATCTTCACACAGGTGTAGCAAACGCTTACCGTTCGCATTACGGGAACCTCACCATGTTGGCCGCCTAGATGAAGCACATCAGAGGACAATTTTCCGACTTGGGCGTTTAGAACACCAGCAAGCACCACAGTCTCCGTGCTTCTTCTTTAACCATAGAGCTCGTTAAAACTTGGCGATAGAAATCATCTTTCACGGAGTCAGGGTTACAGTTTGTGGGGGCGTAAGCCTCAATGACAAACAAACCTCGTTTGTTCCCGCGCGACTTCGAGGCCTGGAACGAGTCAGCTAATCTAACGGCGCAAATCCGGCTGTTGAATGGGATCCAGTAGATCAGGACAGCCTCAGCGTGGGACTCAAAATAATGTTGATGACAGTTTGAAATGCATTTGAAGCTGCGTCATCGCCAAAAAGACACAATGAGAATTTGCTTCCAGTGTCGCGTGTGGAAGATCGCATGGTAAGCGCGGAGCTCGAATGTTGCTGGCGCCTTTCGCATAAACATCAAATATCCATCGATAGGGTCTCGAGTGTTCGGGCAAGTGCTGCCGGTTGGCCAATCTGTAGCAAAGTGCGAACATTGAGGCATGCCAGTCTTAGCGAGACTCGAGGACTCAAGGAACGATGAACCGGAGTTGTCCGCTTAGCTTAACATGGACTTGTCGACTGGACTGGAGCGACGTGCAGAGATTGGTTGTGCGTGGAAACTAGAAGACAAGCGACATTTGAACCAAAGTGAGGGTGAACCGATAATTGGGCGATTGAACACAGGGGAATAAAATTGCAGTTGAAGCGGGACTCTAAGTTTGGAAATTGTAAGAGAGGGAATAATGCGGGTGGGCTTGAGCACTAGTGTTTGAGAGATTGTTAGAAGTAAAACTCCTGGTGTATTCTTGGGCAAGATGCTGTCAGGTTGACTAGGTTTAGACAGGAGAACGATTACGGTACTCAACCAAAGCCTTTGGTTCAAAAACCTTACCACAAGGCAGCGTGGCTTTGGCACTAGACTACAGAGAGCCCGATGTATGGTGTGAGGAGCTACTCTCACTCGAACACCAAAAACTGAAATTCCAGAAGACTGATATTTCTGGCCTCTAGCCTTTGACCAGTATGGTAGGAGTGGCTCTGGATGTGCAAAAGCACCACCCAGCAAAGCTCCATGGATCAACTAGGCACACAAACCATCGCACCATGTTAACGTTCAGTCTAATCGCGATGGGGTTCAATCTCATCACGATAAAGCGTACAGCATTTATCGTCTGCATAGGTTTTCGTAAGACATTACGAGTAAATTTGCGATGAGCGTAGAACCCAATTGCTGATCTCGTTCCAGTGGGTGTTTCGCGCCACTGGTGTTCCGTCATATGTTGGAAGAGGATAGGAATATGTCAATATCTTCATGCCAAATGCGAAGCTGTGTTTGAGCCTCCAAAGCATGCGCAGTCCGTTTCCATATAGCTGCTTAGTGTTGTCTACGAACTTCAAATCGCAGCGCTAGGGTACGCCAAGATCATTCACAGAATGTGTGAGGCGCAGCGCATGGTTCGCAAGTACGTACGCACGCTCATTAACACCATTCTGCAGGCCATACATGACAATGTAACTAGGTTGGCCGGCAGATCGACGTCTGCAGATCACCTGGACCGGCAATCGATGTCATGCTGAAATACGTTACAGTCGTCGGAAGCGTCAATTACTCAGCGATGCTTCAGGTAGTTCGCAAAGATGACAAAACGCAACCGAAGATGCTGAGACGCTTGGTTAACATGGATGAAAAATACTATTGGCCCAGTTCTGCACCTTAGGTCACCCCATGATTGGAGAGGTACCAGCCCATTAGATGGTTATCCAGCTGTACCTAGTATTTCCGTCCGAAATCCGAGTCGCTGATTTTCTTGTGCAGTGCGCTAACACCGCACATCATCAGCTAGTTGAGCAGGACCTCATCATGCTCCTTGTTGAAAGCTTTACTAAAATCATTTACCACATTCAGCAAATTCCCTAGCTTCAACACTTATAACCATTAATGTCGCGTCAACAACAAGTTTGTGATACAGGAGCGTCCCTTCGTGAAGCCTTGTTGTACGATAGTCTGGTGGCTTTTCGACTTTAGTAGCTGCGATAGACCGCTCTTCATCACCTTCGCGAGTACTTTGGCATAGACGGAGGTAAGACAAGTCGGCGGGTAATTATCCATCTTGCTTAGACCTCCGTCATTTGGATACGGTTTCACTGTCTGCTATCTCCAGCCACTCGATAATGCACCTATGGACAGCTATCTGTTGAACAGATCAGATACGGACGGCGATATGGTGGCTGACAACTACTTGAGAATCAGCGCGTGAAGTCCATCAGGACCGGCAGGCTTCGTGCTGTCAAGACTGGCAAGTCGCTTGTGGTTGTCTTACACGTAGCAATCCAGACTCTCCTGTACTGCAGAAGCAGCACAATTGAAGCTTTTTCTAGGCGCATGCCCATATGCAAATGCAGAAGAAAAATGCGTCATCAACACGGACGCACGTTCAGCACTGTAAGTCAGAGGCCGTCCGCCAGAACCTTCTTACACTGCTACATCTCCAGCAAGACTCAGGCGCTGCCTCACGTAAGTGAAAATTCGCTTGAGTGCCGTTTTCGCTGAGGTTGCAAGTGTCACTTCGAACTGCCGAGGTTCCTTACATTTGCGCTGCTGCATAATACAATCCGCTGTCTTTGGTACGGCTCGTACTCGTTGGCAGAGCCAGACAGGAGGAATTAATTCCACAGTACGCGCCACTGTCGAGCCAAGTGACCATACTCTTTGTTGACCCAATGTAACTTCACTGGCCCAGCTTTCCGATACTTGGTGGGGAACAAAGCGAGTGGGTACCGACTTCACACACACACACTGTTAGTACAGAACAACTGCGTATGCGGCGGCAGCGACTAGTCTACCTGACTAGCAGCCAGAGTAAGACCATTGAATTTCGTCTCCCGTAGTTGTGGATTAGCTCCAGCGGACGCAAGTATGACAGCGGAAGCTCAAGCCTGGCCATGATCACCAAATGATCGCTCGATGCAATAGGCTCTAGGACAGAAACATTGCGCACACGCTGTTCGCAGTTAATCGGCATCAAGTCCAGACACAAAGGATTGGGTTGCGGTGCAATGCACGTCGAATGGCAGGCGAGTTGCGTTGCCCCAGTTTCGAATATCATACCGGCAACGGCCGCATCGACTTCACAATGTCCGGGGAGAAGTTAAACTTCAGGTCAGCGTGTATGAGGGGAGTTGAAATCCCCCATGAGCAGGAAGCAGTGAAGACTGTTGTGGTTTCGGACTTGCCGTGACTAATCCAAACAGCGACATTGCGGACTGCGAAAGGCTGCACTCACGAACAATACGCCACATCTCAGATGGTCAGAGCACCACAATTGCTCGCACAGGCCATCTTTACTTACCAGCCTTCCGCACAACGAAGACCGAATGCATAACAGCACACCAAGGTGATCGCTTCATAGTGTTTTAGTACAGAATCACGAGTAACCCAGGATCTGGACTTTCTGAGCGTTCACTTCAGGAGTCGACCAGGTCCCAACCAGTACTAGTACTTTCTGCCGACGAGAAGCAACGAAGTGGCATAGATCGTCAATTTTGTCCATCAAACTGCGTACATTAGTAAAGGATACGCGCAGTCCACATTAGGAACCGCTGGCCGCGCATGGGGCGCCATCAAACTATTGATGCGCGATCGACGAACACGGGGAACCATCCAAAACTTCATAAGGTTGAGATTACTTTTCCAACTAAGAGTACGCCGCTATAAGACAACGACAGCAGCCTCAAGTTTCTCTAATCTGACGGATGCGTACCTGGGCGAATATGGATATTCGGACCACTCAGTCTATTAAGGAAGGGTAGAGTTTCTCTCAGATTGGTTCCATCAGCGGAGATGACTATCAGAGACCGAGCCATTCCCTCATCTCTCCTTCTAAGATAGATGAATTGCTTCATTCTCAACCTCCGTTCACCAATGTCGAGGAGTAGGTCGATCACACTCTGCAGAAACTCGGCGTCGTGCTTATAACGAGCTTGTGCATCTGCCTTAATTGACTCAGGCGCTTGAAATATCATGAGTTGAAACGCCAATGGTCTTTGGCAGTTGCTGTCTCTTTCTTCCTTCCTTCATTTGCGACTGGTTTTCATCGTGTACGCTATCGCACGGCTGAATGTTAGTGTCCTTAGAACGCGACACAGGTATACCACCTGAGTTTCCTGCATCGGATGGACAACGTTTCGGAGAGTTAGCAACCTGCACACTGGCGGGCTCGTTCGAACGTTGGGTGGCTGGGTTTCCAATTGTTGAGATGAATCCACAAACATCCTCGTGGTGGAACGTCTCTCTCTTCTTCTTTGCTTGCTAGGTTTTATGACTGCTGCTGATTGTACCTAAGTCTGGCACTTCTTACACAATCGTTTGGCAGAGGCATGCTGAATTCCACGCAGAAGTCTATAATAAGCGATGGACAAACCAATACACGGGATGTGCTAATTCACATGTCAGATCAAGCAGGTGACAGCATTGGAGCTGTGTCCAAAATATTGTAAGGCTTAGCCGATATGACTGCAGAAAATGGAATTACTGGTACGAGCAAAACAAATTCAAAAAACTACAGTAAATATTTAGACCTCACGCTCATGCACAATTAACAAATTAAGAGTCGCAAACAAGGCTCAATTTTCCAAGAAGTAACGCCAAAAAGTGCAATAAATAAGCTACTAAACACAACAGGCTGACTTAGTAGCAGCGCGAGGAAATACGATCGGCAAGCGCTAGTCGTAGACCATATATCACTGCCGCATAAACACAACGACCAACAGAAAGAAGCATAAGCGAGAAAGAATCGGGGACCTCGCGTTAAAACTTATTGCCGTAAACAGACGTTTAGAGTCAAAGCGCTTACTACTTTTCAACAACTAACCGTCACATATAGCTGCCTATTGTGCAACTATATTGTGGCATCGTCGAAACAGCTTCTTTGCAGCTTTCAAAGCCCCCTCCATGGAGAGATTTGTAAGCAGTTAAAAGGCCCGCCAATTGAGTCACCTGTGTCAGGACTCATCGCAGAAATGGTTATGCAGAATTTGAATAAGGACGTACTACCACTCATCAATCCAAAACTGCGTGTTCGGTATGTGGAGGATATTTTTGTGTCTATCGGGCGCAACCAAATAACATACGCACAACAGCTATTGAATAACGTCATGGAAGGCAACTAAGTTGCAATGGAACTGGAGAAGGAAAGCCAGCTCTCCTTCTTGGACGTATTAGTAACAAGAAGCATGGATGGCGAGGTGCAAACATCCGTCTATAGAAAAGGCACACACACAGGCCGAATTCGGAATTTTAAAATCAACCACCCGAACTTCCAGAAAGCCAGCTGTGTGCGGACGCTGTTTCGCAGAGTGCAACCATACTGCCTTACCACAGAAGCAAAGCAAAAGGAAGAAAAGCAACTAGTTAAATGTTTCCAACTCATCGGATACCCACAAAGCTTCATCCGAAGTTGCCTGGATCACTACAACGTAAACATAAAGCCTAAATCAACAGCAACAACAACCACTACAACTAAAACAGCAGCTAGAACTACGGCTGCAGCAGCAGCAGCAACAACGACAACAAGGGAGAGACGGGTTGTTCTGCTTCATATGATGTACATATTGGAAATGACAGCCAGACAATTCAAACGGCATCGTCTAGGCGAGTGGGCGCCAAGTCACCCTTCTGCAAGTGTTTTATCAAAAGTTAGTGCTGGCGAGAAAGAGACGAGCATTTTCACACTGGTGTAGCAATCGCTCACCGTTGTCATTACGGGAGCCTCCCCATGTTGGCCGCCCAGATGAAGCTCATCAGATGGCAATGTTCCGATTTGGGCCTTTAGGACACGAGCAAACACCACAGTATCAGTGCTTCTTCTTTAACCATGGAGAGCGTAAAGTTGGCGATAGAAATCATCTTTCACCAAGTCAGCGCTACAGTTTTTGGGGGCGTTAGCCGCAATTACAAACAAACCTCTAGCAGGGCAACTTCAGCGTGGGGACACGAAACAATGCCGACGCCAGTTTGACTTACATTTGAAGCTGCGTCATCGCCAGAAAGGCACAATGGGAATGTGCTTCCAGTGTTGCGTGTGGAGGATCACATGGTAAGCGCGGAGCGCGAATGTTGCTGGCGCTTTTCCCATAAACGTCAAATATCCATCGATAGGGTCTCGAGTATTCGTTGAGGCATGCCAGTCTTAGCGAGACTCTAGGACTCCAAAAGGAACGGATGAACTGGGTTTTTCGCTTGCTTGAACATGGACTTCTCTACTGGACTGGAGCGACGTCTTGCGATTGTGTGTGAGTTAAAACTAGACGACAAGCGACTACTGAAACAAGGTGGGGAAGGGTCTTACTTGGGTGATTAAAAGATGGGGGAAACAAGTGCAATTGGAGCGAAACGCTGCGGATGAAAGTGCGCAAGAGAAGGAATAAGAAGACGAGTTGGCTTGAGCACTAGGATGCCAACCCCTATCCACCGTGCTCAAGGCGGCAGATCTGGCGCCGTATATTAACCTCTGCTATGGTCAGAGCGTCAAGAGTTTGTTAGAAGGAATATTCGTGGTGTATTGCGTGGGCACGATACTGTCAGGTTGCAAGGGCGTAGACAGGAGGACGATTAGGGTCCCAAACCAAATCATTTGGTTCAAAAACCTTACCGCAAGGCAGCGTGGTTTTGGCACTGGACTACAGAGAGCCCGATTTATGGTGTAAACGAGCTACCCTCGCTCGAACCCCAAACCTGAAGTTCCAAGAGAGTAATATTGTGTGGTCTCTAGCCGGAATCACCCGCCACGCTGAACACTGTTAAAGAGCCGACAACCTACGCGTCAGTCGTTGCTACCCATATGACAGAGGCCCATCCCATCGCAATAAAGCTTACTGCCAAAGAGTTACTACTACCAATACCATCACGGGACTCAAGATACCATCATTTGTCTAACCGAAAACAACAGCCATTTCTCGTTCCAAAAAGAAGAATATGAAACACTAGCATAATTCTCTGGCTGTTTTATACTCTAATGTAACTGCTTAAGGGGCGAACTCCATAAAAGATTAGATATTTGACGACAACAAGAGTGGACTCCCTGTGTCAACTAATAGGGGTTCAAGCTAAACCAGGCAATATGATGCGCCTTGTCGGTCACCCAAACTCCGTACACAACGATGAACCGCGGTTACTCCAGGTAACACTTCAGTCAGGTAATAATACAGAGGCAGTTCGGTTGTAAGCCACTCGCCTCCGTACTCCCACTGTTCGAATATTTCCGGATGTTTCTTGGAGCGAACGCCAGAAACCCAAACCAAATCCGGATGATTTCCGTAAACAACAAGACGAAAAATATATCCTTGTTCACGATGCCTCCAAGCTCCAGACGTAAGCGAGCTAGAGGCCAAAGCGCATGACTGGGATGAATGGCGTTTTATTCGTGAAGTGCTCTCACTCAAAACTGTTACCTCTAATTCAACCAAAAGGTTCTCACCATCATCTAACTACAAAGGGTGGGGTCCCTGAGTGATGAAAGTATCATTGCACCCCGAACTGATGGCAGAACATGTGATCAAGCTGCGGCACAAAAAGCGTAAAATGCTGCCATCCGAAATACGCATAAAGGTGATAGGCACCGGGCCGCAGATAGGCAGTGTAACACTGAGCAAGTAACTTACCAATACAATTCTGTCGCAGTGTAGCTCAGAATGGAGAAAATGCCAAAACACACCGGCAGCTGAAAGAGGACATGATGGTCACCCACTTGTTGGCGCTGAGAGCTCTATACAACAACCTGAACTGGACCTAGGGGCTACGGCATTGGTCCTACAAAAGACGACCAGGAGCCGACACCGCAAGGGTCGGTATAGACCCTCACCGGAAACCGGCATTCATAAACACGCTTCTGATCACCGATGCCCTCACCTGCTTATACACCAATGCACAGGATCTCAGCAAGCTAACCGAACATTTTATCCGTCAGGTCTCCACCACTTGGGACCTAGTTATGGTCACCGAAACATGGCTAAACACGGAGAGCACGGATGCTGAAATTGCACTGCCCAGCATGACTTCCATACGAAAAGATCAACCTGAAGGAGGAGGGGAAATATTCCTGTATTATCGATCCGACCTGCAGCTTGATATCACTGCGGACCCAGAAACGAAAGTCGTAGATTCTCTTCGGTGTCGGATGCAGCTAAGACGTGGTGATGTGTGTTTACTAGCAATAGATTACTGCCATCCAATATCCACCTTGGAAATGGATCAATGCCTTGCTTCTGCGATGAAACGAGTCCTGGCACGACCATGCAGTCACGTTCTCCAGGTGGGGACTACACCCAACGCGCAATCGAAGTTCCAGCATCACACAGCGAACAATTCAATTCTGATTTGAAAATGGTGATCGCCGATGTACCGCTGTGCAACCATCTCACCTCTCCCACGCGATTCCGAACGGGTGACACACCCTCTGTTTTGGACCTTGTGCCCTCCAATGAGGCACTAATGGTCGACACCGTGACCCTAGATGCACCACTTGGTCTTACCGATCACGCGATGTTGTTGGTTCGTTACAACTGTTACTCGGATTACATCAGTGAGAAAACCTGGAAACATATGTCGTTACACATTACGATATATTGTCAAACCTCGTTCAAGAAACCGACTGGTCTTTCCTGGCAGAGAAGCTGCCCGATATCGCCTGGATGTTGTTCTTCACCAAATTCACTGAGCTAGTGTGAAATGCGTCAGAAAGCAAGGTCTTTCGCCCGAGGCAAGTGCATTCCTTCCTGAGGAGCCGTACTAGAAAATACATCGGCTTAAGTGATTCAGCCAGGTGCGCTTGCAAATTCTGTCCAAGTAACCTGGACTGGGGTACTTACACAGCTCAAGAAAACCACTGCCTTAAGTAGATCCTCCATGACATACACCAGCATCAACGGCAGTTAACGGCGAAATTCAGTACAAGTCCCAAGTTGCTGTTTAGACACGTCAACAAGCTCCGCAGAGTGCAGCGTGCGATCCTGGTTTTACGTGCAACAGATGGTCTTGCGCAAACGGCACAAGATGCAGCAAACATGCTTCGCCAACAATTCATTCATACTTTCCGGAGTGAACCATCATTTCATGCGCGTTTTACGCAGCTTCCATGGACATCAGGGTTAAACCACGTATCGTTCACGGCAGCCAACGTGATGAAAACGCTAATGTTTTTCGCACGCACAAGTCACCTGGCGTAGGCAACATCAAATCCAAGTCCTTGACGACAGCGGCCATGTACCTTTACAAACCATTAGCTCGGTTCTTTCAACGTTGTCTCGACGAAACGCAGGTTCCCACAATGTGCAGACACAGGATGGTCACTCCAATGTGCAAAAGTGGTAATCGTTCGGAGCCCTCGAACTACCGTCCAATCACTCTCCTCCCAGTTTTATCCAAATTAATGTAACGCATAATTGCAAAAATGCTCATGGGATATTTTGAGAGCAACAACATCCTAGTGTCACAGCAACACGCATTCCGCCGAAATCGATTCTGCAATACAAACTTGCTGCTATCGCAAGCAAGCTGGACAGAGCCAGCCGATGCCAGAGTGGGAGTCGATGTTGTTTACCTGGACTTCTCGAAAGCATTCGATCTTTTGGACCACCCCATTCTCCTGCACAAACTTCGCAGCTATGGAATCAGTGACCATATACTCGGTTGGATCGGCAACTTCTTCGCTCAATGTCAGCTGAATGTGAGAGTCCGCAGCTCCATTTCCGACTCAATAGACGTCCAGTGTGGCGTGCCTCAAGGATCGGTACTGGGGCCACGTTCATTCCCAAGATTAAATAACGAGATTGCCAGTGTACAGCAGCCGAACGTTTTACTAGTTTTAGATGCAAGCAAACATACAGCCTACAACAACAACAACAACAACATCAACAGCTGCAGCAGCAGCAGCAACAACAACAACAAGGGAGAGACGGGTTGTTTTGCTTTATATGATGTACATATTGGAAATGGCAGCCAGGCTATTTAAACGGCATCATCTCATCGTAGCACACAAACCGACTGCCACGCAAAAACTCCTTCACAAGCAAAAGGAAAACTGCAGGCGCATATAGTATAAAAACATAAGTTGCCGAGATAGCGAAAGAGATCATGTTGGCCATACGGAGATAAAACTGGCAACAATAAAAGCACATAAAATTGCCAGTGTAAAGCATTAAGCATTGTCGCTAGTTTTATCGCACGTAAAGAAGAAGGATATAGCTTCGATAGGAGCAAAACCGAAGTTTGACTGCATCACGGAGATTGCGGATCTTCAGCAATTCAGAACTTCCCATTTATTAGAAGGAATTACGGGAGGCAGAATCTTAGGAGAGAATTCCTTTTGGCAAATTTTTCTGACTCGAACATTACATAATGACGACAAAGTACTAAATGTACCGGATTAGGCAGCATATTGATCAGAAGGTTGCATTCCAACAGGAACAGATTAAAAAACAGGGGATGTTTGACGGTGGCAAATAATGTACAAGGGCAGATCACAACAGAATTTTTAGGCCACGGTAAATATAAAGGACGTACAAACTGTATTTGTACGCACAATTCTGGCTTTAGGTGGCGGATGTAGGTAGCTTCCGCGTGACCGCAATCTAGAAAGAGAGACAAGATGGAGTTATTACTATACCCCGCTTCAACTTTGCAAAACCACCACAGGTTCACCACAGGACAGTACAGCAACTTCTATGGTGGGGTACCCCCTACAATACAAACGGAATCTAGCCTGCACTCTTGCCTTCCGGGCACACAGAATTTGCACAACGGACACAATCACCAAACAATTGCAGAACATCGGTGACGCGCTAACAGCGAATGGGTATCCAGATATATTCATCCGCAAACATTTGCAAGAACGCAAGATAAGACCACCGAGGATGAAGGTACCCAAGAAAGAACTAATTGTGCATTTTCCTTTCAAAGGGGACAGTGCGGCTGATGCCCTGTCCAAACGCCTGAAGGACGCTGTTGAAATAATTTATTTCGCGGCTCGTCTAAGCATAGTAGTTCACAACAAGCATTTATTCGCAAAACCTTTGAAAGACAGACTGCATCCGGTGACTCAATCAATGATTGTTTATCTTTACTCGCGTTCTTGTGGTGCAGCATAATGGGTGGTACTACGATTCACCTATATTATAAAATTCGTGAGCACATTCAGAGGTGGATTTACAAAGGCGTAACGAGGTCTAGCAACAACTCCATCTTGTCTCACCATCTAGAGTGCGGTCGCGTAGGGATGAAAACGATATCAGATTCCTCTATACTATTCCTGATTGTTTGTCGCGCGGATTCCGGAAGCAGCTTCTGTCTATTGCGGAAGCCATCTATATCCGTCACCTCAAGCCAGAATTGTACGTACAAATACACTTTGTACGTCTTTTACTTTTACCGCAGCATACAATTTCTGCTGTGATCTGCCTCTGTACATAATTTGCCACCGTCAAACACGTCGTGTTTTATTGATTTGTTCCTGTTGGAATTAAAGATTCTGATCAATATGCAACCCAATCCGGCACATGTAGTACTTTCTCGTCATCATGCAATGTTTGAGTCAGATGAGAATTAGCGAAAAGTATTCAGTACTCGAAACAGATGTTCTGGCACGGGGTGGAACAAGGAAGGAAAGGTAATTCCTGGAAGAGTGACTCTCAAACAAAAACGCAATCAACATGCGTGTCCGAAACGACTGAATTTTCCAGCTACTTCGAAGAAAGAAATAAAGAACGATTTGTCACGTGCTTTAAGGCAGGACAACTCAGGCGCCGACTTCAGTTGTGAGGAGAGTGAGTAGTGGTCACGGGATGCAAATCGAGACTGCCACTTCAAAAGCCACCTGCAGGTCGATCAGGGAAGGACGACACTTTCATCTTTCATGTATGCATCTCACTGCACTGGGGATGCCAACTCGCATGGTGGTGAAACGTTTGCAACAAAAACGCTAACCTCGGAAAACAAATGAACAATTGCCACTCGTCATAGTTGACCAGTATGTTGTACACAGCCAAATGCTAGGGACTCCGACGACTCAGCTACTGTAATAAACACCAAACAGCCCCGCATTGTTACCAACGTCATCGTTAATTTCAAAGCATTACCAAAATGTGTCATACTCCGTACGCTTAAATACCATCAGCCATTCGAACGCATACCTATTTTCGCCACTAGGCAACTCACCGAGAATACCGCCGCGCGACTAGCAACTCAGCACAAATTATCCAAGTGACTCCAAAGTAAAATATGCAAGTCATAATTCTGTACAAATGTATATATGTGCATAAGGTGGGAATGGTTCACAAATCGGTTAAGTACACTACTCTCGTGTAGTTCTTCATCACTAACTCCACCATTTGTCTACAGTAATCAGGAGTCAAGTGACTTTTTGCTTCATTCACTGCCTCCTCCAATATTCGCATTCTCCACTCACTCTTGGACATAACAAAGCTTGGGTCACCACTTAGTATCTCGGAGTGCTGCAGTCTCATTGTCTCAGTCACCCGTGATCGGATGATGCTCCACACACCCTCCACTGGATTTAATGTGGGACAATACGGAGAAAGACGCACCTGACGTCCCTCGCGATAACGTTCCTCTTCCAGTATTACGTCCAAAGCAGAGTGCAACGAACTGTTGCCACAAATCAGCACACACCCATCGACCAACATGCCAACGTTGTCCTCCAATAGTTCGCGCAGCCAATTCGCGCGCGCCTCCACGAAAAATCCACCTTGGATAAGGGAAAAGCCGATCAACCCCGCCTTCGTCAGCGCAACCAAAATATACAGGTTCAGACCACGACCACAAACCTTGCTGTAACCTGAGGAATAATCGCACACGCTGCGACTACCGAACAATTTCAATTGCATCTCGTCTATCCATACCAACTGCCTCCCCTCCGATTCAAACTTCATCAACTCCAACACGTACGCTTTCCTGCGCTGCTTGTTCTCCAACGTATTCTCACACTCAGCACTTCCCAACTGTTTCTTCACGGTTATCACTTTTCCATCGAAATAACGCGCCACAGTGCTAATAGCCACTTTCAAGTCGAAAACTTCTTTCAAACGGGATCGAATTGCCTCCAATGTGATCGCCGGCTGTTCAGCTACCCATTCCATAATAGTATCCACTTGCAGATCTGTTAAAGCATTGCGACGCCTCCCACCGTGCTTCCCTTTCGGTTTCTTTAGGTACTTGTTCTTTATCCAGGTTCGACATGTTTTGATGTTCACGTTCAAAATGAGTGCAGTAGTCTTCCAATCCTCCCTAGCATCGAACGCCTCCAGTATTGCATTCTTTACCTCCGGTGGATGGTAGATACACTTGCTCTCGCGTCGCATCACGGTCGTACCATGCACGGTCGTCTACCGCCACAACTCACGTTGTCTCAATGCAGGCAGCGCCGATCCAATCGATGACTTTCATGTGCATTGTCGTATTCGCGAATGGAACGCTCAGCGCGTCGTGTGCGCGCAAACGACCGTGCGCTCATCATTGGCCTCAAAGTGTGTTTGTGACATTGTATCTCGGTGTGGGTGTGCGTACGCCATACACGGTTACCAATTGGCAGTTGTGCCGAGGATGATCCGAATTGTAATGTGATTTGTGTTATGACCATGGGGCTTATGTTGCTTGCCTCGTGATATTCTCGATTGTACGCTGAAATCTTATTTGATTGACTTACTTGATGTACGGGTTAGTTGTGTACTATGCAATGATTTCCTTATGAGTAAAATTCTTTGCTACATGTGCAGTTTAGTGGTCCGCTGGAGTTATTGATAGCCTAGATCAACGGATCGTGGTCAGTGAACACTGCAGTGTCCGCCTTTGTGATAATGACGAATATGTCTACTAACTAGGTAGATCGCAGGCAGTTCCGTGTTGTAACGCGATTCGGCAGATTGTAGACGTTTTGAGAAGGAAAAATGGCGCAACGGAACAATGGTATAATACGGAGAATACAGCCGAGACTTGACAAATCCCGTGGGATGGTTTTTGGCAATTGCAAAAAATCGAAAAAGTAGTTACACTAAAGTGAAACACGCATATGTGGTCTCACGATATCACCTACGTCCGCACACTTGTATATCCGTCCACCTAGATTTCGTTGGTATTATTGAGCACAATTTTTGTTTGTTCCTTATCGTCAATCAACAAACAGAAATCAAATCAAATAATGCAGATGATAAAATGCATTGTCGAGTCGCTTTTTAAACACACAGGTAGCGTGGGCTCAGAAATGACAGCGGTCGATATAGGGTTCCACTGTGAAAATATTCGAAGAGAATTATAACTCCGACGCAATTGAAGCCGAGTGTATTGGGTGGCTAGTTTCAGCTGGCGACCTCACAGTGCATGTTGCAGTTAACTTTCATTTGACAGCAAATGTGATCTGGCTTTGTCAAGGCACATTGTCACAAACTGACTAGGTACAAAAATAGTCCTTCGTTGAGTGATCCTCATGGCGGACCGGGCAAAGGCTTCATCGCCTACATTACATGCAGTAAAGTGACCTAAAATGAACACCTGGTAAACAGATGATGGCTCATACAATACTATGCCACACCGGCATTCGGCCAGGTATAGCATGGAAGTGCGTACGATGCCTTTCGAGGGAATACCCTGCATGGATGCAAGTCCACTGGTGACGGTTCCACGAGTGGCCGTATTACTTTACATGAACATTTGTTTAAATCTCTAGTTGTTATTATTCCTAACTTTTAATATCTTTAGTACCTTAAACCTGCCAAGTAGTGTAATTGTAGAGGGGCCGCTTCCAAGAATGCCTCGGGAGAGCTCTTCGGAGCTAGCTGAGAGCGGATCGCGAAAGACGGCTAGCG
>CALYDF020001052.1:0-16411 GCA_944474145.2 Dicrocoelium dendriticum | reverse complement strand
TGATTTTACATTCTACGCTGTGTGGTGGCGTAAGTCAATTAGAACTAGAGAAGCACAACAATCCGATCAGATTTCGCTCTGCCAACAGGTCGTTGATGATAATATGTTCACCAACGAAAATCACATGGTCGACGGAATAGTTACAAGTACACCGTTGAGAGTAGTGCCCACGTTAATTTACTGCTTACTATATTCGCTGTCTACTGGCTCTAGGAGACAGTTGGTCGTTGCTGGAGGGGACGGCGTACACGGTTCTTGTGGTCGTGTTAGGATCAAAGAGGGTTCCATGCACTCAGTGTGGAGCGGACTACGGTCCAGCCACCGCCTTGTGTGCGCTTGATTCTCCAAATACAGCGTGCTTGTGTTTGCCTGTGAAGGAGTGTGGGCCGGCTCCGTTGATGAAACGTGGTTCCCATCCGCCTGCTTTCCGGTCTTATTACTTCGGGTTTACACTGGATATGGGGTGTGTGGATGGAGCTGTGGGTGGTGCATCGGAATCCACCCATGGTCCCTCTGTTGGCGCAGATGTTCTGTGGCTGACCACAGTGATAGGCAAATCCGAAATCGGATGCCGCCGACCATATTCGCTAGATAGAATATCCATTATTTTTGGATGATAAAGTATGTAATGTCACACACTACAACATGTAAACGCAATTGTTTAGCATGCATCTTGGAGCTGCTTAACTAAATACCCCCAGATGTCGCCTGAGAAACATTCACAGATACGTTTAGAACACTGTGGGCGGCGGCGAATCTGAAGACAACCAGGGTTTAGCAAGCAGATGCAGGCCGAGCTTCAGTAGATGGCGCATCGATCAGTTCTGGCGATCCAGCGCTATACTCCATTGTCCAAATATTTTCTTGCTGGTCATTTGTTCACATTGTAGTGCAATGGTTCAGTATTCAAATGTAGATGCCTACGCAAGCTTCTTGTCGGTTAAAAGCAATATAAGCTTAATTTCACAACATCCATGTACTCCCATCAATTTGACTACACTAGTTTTACTGCAGCTTCGTCGTTTCGATCCAAAGTAAACGAAGATAGAGGCAATATGCACATTTAGTCTGCTAACCATGAAATATCGTGAATAATAATTCTCAGCCTCTCAAAATGAGGCGAGTTCTTCTGCACCACCGAGGTCCAAACACAGCTCGCAAAACTATCGCCATTGTCACTCCATGACAGATGCGTGTGTAACTGTTCCGGAAGGACCCATATCCTTCAACTGTCTTGGACCAACCGGAGGGACACAGATCGCGTTATGTTTCGTTAAGGACCGTTAGACTGCACAAACATTCCACCGTCAACCAACTTGACGCCCCATATATGTGTGAGCCAGAAAGGTCCTGTCGGCTACCTAATTGGTGCACAGAGATAGCGAACCAATTCTCAGATATGTGATACACATGTTCTCCAACCAAAATTGCTCTCAGTCTGAAACGAACATGTGGCGAGTATATAAAGTAGGTGCGCAGTGTAACAATGAAATACCGCCTAATCGCTGTGATGTTTACGTCGAAATGCGTACTACTGCTTGGTAAGATTCGTGATGAAGGCTGAGCCTCCACCTTTTCCTTCGATGCTGCTTATTCAGTGATAATATGCAACTACGGAACTGTGTAACCTACGCATATCGGCTAATTCCATTCGATAAGTATCAGGCAGCTAGTATTACTCAATATTTTTTCATTTTTTATTACCCTGTGCAAACCCAGGAGAACTACGTAACTTCTGAAATCGCTAGTAGACAGACGTAGGTATGTGTCGTCGAATCACATTCATGTCAGATGCAGTTAAAACACAAAACAATTGATTCATCCGATTAGGTCATGCGCACCTCACAACTTGCCAGGTATGCCGTTAATGTGCAGGGCCAATTGATGCCCCGCCTAGACTTAACTGTCCCTTCACACATTAGTTATTTCATTATTAAACAATAAAGTACAGTTAGGATCAGCTACCCAATTAATTGAGGATTTGTGTCTGACATCCCGAGTATACGACGCGTAGATGTGTAACAAGAAGACTGTTTAAAAGCTGAGCGCCGAAAAAGTTGCTAGGTTGGTCAAAATTCATGCGAACTCAAGTGCATAATATTCCAAATGCACTGATTTAGCGAAAGCCATACAGTGGTTCGGTAAGTTACTTAGGCATTCCCGCTGTATGCACTTCAGGAAAACCTAGTGTGCCAAACAATTTCACAATGTACTCCTCATGAACGCTACCTCTTCTGTTCAATAGCAATTGCGTTTGCGCCATGCCAACTAAGGATTCTACATGGTAAGTTCAAATTAGTGATGTGTCTTCAATTGACCTCTACAAACTGGTGGGTTAGTTGTGCTTAATTTATTTTTGCTTCAAAATATCAAGGGAAAAGTAATATGCATTTTAAGGAAAAAGCAGGCAACCAATGGAAACATTGCTAGCCAACATAACCAAATCCTTACTGCACGATAATCTTGCGAAATACTCTACCTTTCAGTGTTTACTTCATTTTCGCTTGTCTTTACAGTCATAATGATATCAGGAGTATTCCAGAAGGATGGCAATACCTTACCATTTACAGGTGAAGAGAAATTGGAGGACCATCCAGCAGCTAAACACTTTCAAGATGTCTGCATCAAGGTAGTGAATTAAGTTTTTGTCTACAGGCGCATAGCAATTGTATCAGCGTAAAACGGATTTACGAATGCTATGGTTTTCCTTGCGAATAATTAAGGCTACTACTCCAGTTTGACCCATAGACTGACCTCAAGTCTGAAAGCTTTTGCTATGTGTGCTATAATGTGTCCGCAGTGACCACTGTAATCCTATTACCCACTGTAAGTCCTTCCTTGCCATGTTATTTTAGCTCAAGGTCTCAATTTCATCCGGAACGGGCGTGCCATTCAATACGATTGCATGTGGATTTTCTTACTTAACTGGTCATGCTGAGAGCAATCACGTCATTGTCACCATGGAGAACATAGGATCTGAGGACTTAAACATGTTTGTAAGTGAATTGCTCTTGAAACTCAAAACGCGGACTAATTCAGACAAATCGGACTCAATTCTGGGGCGGAACTACGGTAAGTTGGCCCCTATTTTTGATGTTTTAATTTGCTATTCTCGTGTAGACTGTCAATTCTAACTGTCTTTGTAACGAATCTATTTTGCAATAAGTATTGATTCGATCTACCAATATTCCATGTATTCTACAGTTTTCAGTTAATTATTAGAGTAGATTGAATCCGGGATTATCATAATGTACATGGGCCCAATAAGAAGTCAAACGTCCTTGAGCCCTTTGTATTAGTGTTCCTTTGGCAAGCTAACTGAAGTCTCTATTATTTCGCAGTGACTGTCATCAATGATACGTATGCAAGTAAGTTGTTCTATCATGACGAGATTCATAGCCATCAATGACTACTAGATTACACAGGTTAGGGAACAACAATGCATTGCTGCCCATTTAATCTCGGTTATGGACAGAGTGGGTACCACTGCAGTCGCAACCTGAGAGACATTAGTCGGTGGGACATGACGCAACAGTCATAAGCACCACATCTCTCACCATAGTGAGCAGTTAAACGCAGATGACTACTCTTGCGATTATACGTCAGGTAATCGCCTGTATTAATAGTGTGAATTTCCCATTGGTGCTAAAGCATCTTCGCCAAAGTAGCGAAGGGTCTCACAAAGATCGTAAACATGGTGCATCATCATGAATGAAACACACAGGCGCATACACACACACACACACACACACTAACCAATGCCAAAAGTGCGCTTTCTTCGCACCATAAAGACAACCTCCGCCGTTTTAGTGACACTTACTTGTATTTTCCATAATTCTTATATTGTTACTCTAATTCAGCCATCCGAATTGCCATGGAATTTGTCGGAGATGATTCAACGGGCGAATGGCGCTGTGCATATGGCAGTGCAACTGAGGTTATGCATATTGCTGAGACGACGTGCGCGAAAGTAAGCAACAGTTTGGAATGCATTCGTAAACGCATTTCACTATTATATCAGGGGATGACTCATTATGATTGGAAGACGGCGGTACCAAAGAAATTACTCGAACCACTAAAATTATTTATAAGGCAAATTTAACGCGCAACTCAGAAAGATTCATCATTTTACACACGTGCCGCGCAAGGCAGCTCAAGTCGCAATATTTTTGCGAGTTTTCTATTGTCGATTGATTTGGCGTCATCTCTACTGCTTGACCGAAAATATATGGCAAGCATCGACTGGTTTCGGGAATTTTCCCAGCTAAAATACATCTGTTCGCGAACACGCACAGGTTAATGTTTGACGTGAGCCATATGCGTAACCACTCGGTTAAATTAAAAGCTATGGTGTTTCTTATTTAATCCTTGACAGGATACGGTAGGTTGGCGGAAGGTTGATCATTGCGGTGACATTCAGTGGACGAAAGCGACATATACGGCTTCGTATGTCCTTCATTTTATTACAAGTGAAACTCATGTTTTTTAGCCCACGGGTATACTCATCCGAGAGCAAGGTCGATTTATAGAACAAAGATCAATACAATGTGGCAAACATGATAATTCATCATAAATTTCCACCTCAGAAACCAGAGGCTATTAAACATAGTGGATTCTCTTGTGCTAAACGTGTATTGCTAAGAAAATAATTTACTTTCGTCACTGGTCATCTTGTATCAACTAGTATGAGCGGATGGCAAATGCAGAGAAAACAGCAGGCGACAAGAACTTCACCTGCGTTGTAAAAGGTCCACATTGGGCACATCTGGAAGGAGGATTTTTGTTGCACTTCGAGTCGGATGAAGCGGACAACATCACCGTAACAAAAAAGGATTTGGAAAAGCGAAACAACACGAGAGTTGGTTACGACATTACTGACTTGCAAATTAAACTCCTATGTGCTACACGCTAATGTCAATAATAAAGTCATATTTGGAACTCATTGTCCTTGTGCTAATGCAAGGTGAACGGAAACTGTTTAATAGTAAAAAATCTTCTTCAGCCGTGTAGGTCTATATTATGAAGTTTATGTCACGTTAACAGTTATTTTCTTACGGAGCCAAGCTAAAGTATTATTCAAATGTTAACGCATTTGATCGAGGATTAATATATGGAATACTCAAACGGTGGTATGGCACGGTTAACAAGCAAATGCTTAACGAGTCCCGTAGGATAGCTGGAATAAGAACCGTAAGAAAACAAACTGATAAGATGGAAATCCTTTTGAAAGACTCACCATAGTTTTCACATAGTGACATCCAGTTAAGTGCAAATTCGATTATGTGGATATGTGCTGGTTGTGAAGCGTTCGTCACATTATATCATCGTGATATGCACATGGTATATCTCGGAATGTAGATGAATTAGGGCAACCTCAAGTCTTTGTGTTAACACAGCTAACTTACAAGCGAAAACAAGGTAAATTTTGGAAGCGTTCCATGGATGGTACACACGAAGGGAGTACAACTTTGACCGATCTTCTAGCCAATTGCGTTGCATTGTCAAATTGAACTGGTGGTTCCTCAAATTCGTGTAGTGGCTGAGTTGTAGTAGGTGGTGGCAGACGTGTTTGGTGTTCATGAAACCTGGAAGGCTGCTACTGAATCGCCACGTAGCCGTCGATAATGATCGTTGTGCAACATTAGAGTCCTCAACCTAATATGTTATGGAGTCTCGAAGACTGTGAGACCTTGCTTGTGCCGGAGCTGCCAGGTCTGCGTTGCATATTCCACATGAGGCCGCGTATGTTGAGCGACTGCGGGCAGACAGACGGATCAAACCGTCCCAATGCCCACCGCAGCATTGCAACGTGTTGGTTTCCATTCCTTGACACCTACTCAGGTTGTTATGAGCTGTCTAGATCAGCGTGGATTAAGATCCCGTATTCCTGCTCCTGGGCGATAGTCTCCAGGCTGTTAGATGACATTCGGCTGGTGACGCATGTGAGCACATTACACTTGGATTATATCGAAGCGGATTTTGGAGTGATCATTAATACTGCCTGTCTAGGTCTTGTTGAAGTGCAGCGTGATCTTCTTGGTTGGGCATCGTCCATGATATCTTAACATCATCAGCGAAAACCAGAAATCGGAGATGACCAGAATAATAAGCTCGTTAATGTTCACGACAAGCGTTCGCGGCCGGGCACTGGTCTTTGTGGGACATCGCATTCAAAGTAAATCGGATCAGTATGTGCAATCCAAACTCTAACCTGCAGTTGCTGATTCCCAAAAGATTCCTGATCCAACTAAGGACGGGACTACCAACTCAGTAATTCTTGAGCCTAAAGCCGTATGCTGTGATCCAGGCAGCTGAAGGTTTTGAAGAAGTCCATGCAGTGATGTTACTACCAAGTGAAGTGCCCTCGGGTGAAGGTCATTCATCCTTAAAAATACTATGGATGCGCAGTAAGAGCAAATTATTTAACACAAATGGGGCAGTAACTGTGATGTTAGTAACTGCTAAAATTAAGGCTATGGATGTGGGTAAGTAACAGTTGATGATGCCTCGTTGTGAGCTCGAAGCACATTGTATCGTTAGAGCATTGGCTGTTTCTTCACCGCTCTGTGCCACTCCGACAGTCGTGTTGAGTGGGCAGACCTCACTTCAATTTCCGAATGATGTCAACATTCTAATATACAAGCTGTTCATCCTTGAGTAATTTACAAGCAAATTCGTGTTGAGCAGTCATTTAGTCCCCACGGACAAATCTATCACAATGGTTGCATTGGGTCACCTAGTCGCTCCAAGTTTTCAGGTCAAGGACGGGCTCTGTAGGTGTACCAAGCTGTATTCCTTAGGGACATGCGTTTTCGAGTTCTGCTTCTGATGAACAACGACATTTGGTGGAACGAACCCACTTAGTTTCTGTAACAGATATGATCGGATTTCTAGAGTGTCTAACAAAATGAACCTAGGCGAAATCGTGGTAGCCAGGTTTCAAGAATTCACAACTGTTGGGAGAATTGGGATGGCCACAGCGGGCGAAGCTTGAGCCGAGAGAGAGAGTGCGGATGTAGATATATAAGTAAATATGTTGTATATTTCTCGACATGAGATAAAAAGACGAAATACGTTTGTTGACTTATTTTAAAACGCTCAAATGACGGAGTTTTTTGAATGTTACAATGTATGTCCCAGAGAAGTCTTGCGGTGTTCAGTCATTTACAAGTAATAAAAAAGCGGAAAGTAAAGCATAGGAATCAATGTAAACATAGTAAACAGTTAAATTGCACTAAAGAAATTGAAGTAATACGACCATTTGTAGAACTGTCTCCTGGGGACCAGCTTGCATGCTTGTTACTTCCTCGTAAGATTTCATTCGCACTTCCAGGTCTCATCTGGCCATGTGCTAACATGGAATAAACACATGTAAGCCGTCAGTATGCTAGCTGCGATTTTTGCCCGGTGTTGTAAGCCATAGGCTAGCATCATTAAGATTCTCTTATTATGGCCACTATGATATGCAATAGACCGTCAACATGTAGACAAGTTTATTGAATCGGACACCCTTTTCCTCACCTGTGGGTTCTGTGCTAATTCGCTTTGCTTAGGTATATTTATATATCTTGGAAGTTTCGGTCCATCACCTTAGGAGATCGGTCAAGTCGAGTCCAACAATGGAGCGAAAAGCAGATTAGGTAATAGGATGAAAACCATAATGAGTACAGGTTATATGTCTCTTTAGAATGACCTGTGGTCTAGCGATTGTTTGTGTTCGTTTGTACAATCAATAAAAGAGGGCAAGTAAAAAATTATAAGCATTTGTTTTTGACAGTGCATTCAAAGTATTTATAATCAGTGTAGCTGCTGAAGTATTTTCAAGTAATACCAATCGAAAAGAATAGAAATTGCAATTGAACCGGATTTTGCGGAGTAAGGAAAACTGTAGCGTATCGCACACTTGTGACCTCCAGAAAGGAGTAGAAGATAATTAACGGCATTGAAGGAATGCAAAGTAAGAAAATAGAAAAAATTACATGAAATGTTTTTAATTTGGTTAACTGAGGTAACGTTAGGCAAAATGTTGTTGTTTGAAATGTAACTTAAAGCACCTGTTAACCGTGGCTGATTCACTGAAGTCGGGAGAAAATAGGAAATAGGTCTTTTAAATCGCAAACATCTTGCTCCAGGTGCATAAGGAGATTAAATTGTCATATTTTCTAAGCACACTAATAGCTGTATCAACACTGAGAAATGAAGGTGAGGCCTTTCGAAATTTTATCCCTGACTGCAATTCACGTATCTCACTAGGAATCTCGTTGCATAATACGGAACAGCTAAGAGAAAGTGATGCAACTGCATAGTTCTTGATCCTTTTACTAATACTTTGTTGAGCTTGATGTTGCAATTATGATACTTTAACGGTTCTTTCAGTTACAGTACCGGATTTGACGAATGTATCTTTCTAGTTAGGGATTAAAAAGACGGAACCTTTCATCCGGCGCAGCCATAACATCTCAAAATTGAAGGTAATACATTGATCCATATATGATAAGGTGAAGGAATAGCTCATGAGACCTTGAATGAATGACCATTGCACTCGCTCCAATTCCATCCGAGCACTCACTCTGGAATTGCAATGGATTATGGAGCCAGTATATAGTAATGGCCGTTTTTGTATTTTGTTAAGGCGTTACTTGCTTCTTTTAAACCAAACCTTTTGAACAGAAACTGGATGCTCCGACAAGCGTTAGCTGCAGTACGTCTAGTGGGCTCATCGATGTTTTGGGTGTTTGAGTAATGTATCTCTAGGTCATTGCTGGTATGGCATTGAGACAGTGTCTCAACGTCAATAGTAAGAGGACCCGATGTGATTTCACATCTGTAGATTACTATGTGGCATTTGTCAACGGTTGATAATTTCTATTTAGAACATCATGAACCAAGCGTACCTAATTCACTTTCTATTGCAATTGAAATATTACTGACATTTTTGGGATTAAACATGTATACAATCAATTTGTTATCGGCAAATAGAAAAGTTTTAGCAAAGATAAAGACGTCGAAAATGTTATTCAAATATAGTAGAACTACTAAAGACCCAGGAGACTGTTTTGTATCATACCGCTAGTGACTGGCTTGGGCGGGCTTGTCACACTGGAAAACCTGGGTTCCGTACGTCAGGTACGAATCAAACCACGACAGCATAGGATTGCCTATACCATATGCAGTTAGTTTGGATAAGGGCGAAGCATGCGGAACACGATCAAAACACCTTTTTATTTCAAGGTATACGACCATAGCTCATGGGCAGCAGTCAAGCGAACTCATCATATGATTGAGGTAGTCAATTTGGCATGTTATGCAAATCTGTGAGCTTAGGAAGCCGTGTTGCGAGATGTTGATATGATGTCATCAAGAAACAACATTTTTGGACATTCCATCATCTTACAGAGGATGGAGGTATGGCTTATTGGGCGGTATCACCTCGTTTCTTGAACGGATCCTGATTTGTAACGTGGGGTAACTACAGCTTACTTTCCCTGAGTTGGCACAATGCCTACTTTCATAGATGGAAAAAAGGGTTCAGAAATAGTGTGGGGATATCGCGGCCCCAGATTTTTGTATCGAGTATGGCGATATATTTTCAAGTCCAACATACCAAGAAGGTTTAGTGGATGGATCAAGATGGTCACTTTCACGGAGTTCGAATTCTACGGTGCAGAGCTAATCATCAGTAATCATGGGTAGCGTTTCGCAGGAAGCACATTAGTAGTGTTAATGGTGTAGCTAATGTAATTCGTGAAAGCGCTGCTTGAGTGAGTAGGATCACATGTTATTCGGTTGCCACAAATAAAAATGTGATGGGTTTCTGTGGTTATGCTTCTGCTTTTCAGCATGTCGAAATAATATTGCTGCTGAGCGCATTCATTTTTCCAATCATGTACCTGTTTTACTTAAATTTTACCAGTTCGGCAATAACTTTCCGTTGTTGGAACATAAGAGCGCTGTCTTTTGTTTTCCAGTTAGAAGTGCGACGCTTTCTGAGTTTATTAGCACAATTATCGGGAGTGGTGAAGGATTTTACTTTACATGAAATACGCCGATAACTTAATGGAACAACGGCATTCCGACAACTTCCAAACTTCCTGTAAAATTCATCAGCAGCCACTTGTGCGTCATTTGTCAGGAAGTAGGTGTCACACTGCAAGGATCTCAGGAGGGTCAAAAACAATTCTAAACTTAGAAAGTTGTTTAGTCTCTATATAACTGCATATTTTGTTGTGACAGGGTCAGAGTATGGTCTTTCGAAGTAGAGTTGGATAATTCTATAATCGCTACCACGGAATTTGCCTAGGACAATGGAAAGATAAACCTAATGTATAGGATACATTGAGGACGTGGTTACCCCTGCTCGAATACTGAGCAGGTGCGGTGCACGATGTCCATTCAACATCAGATAGATTAAAAGCCCCACTAATACTTTACATATGGAATGCAGTTAAGCTAAGTAGCAGAGCAGGTGCGCCAGATGCTTAGGTGATCCGCAATAGGATTCGGAGGGTAGTTGTAGTAACTACCCTCATGAATGCGCTTCGCATTCTGATGCAGCACCCACGACCATGGTGTCATGGTTGCTCTTTTTAAGAAGAGAGCCCAACAGTAACACTAAAAATTTGCCGGATGCATAAGTGATGTAACCACCGCAAGGTACTGAATATCCATTGGCAGGAAAACTGTTATACTGTTCAATACAGAAGCAAGACCGAGGAGTATGGTTAGTAAACCATGTCTCTGAGACCAAGATGAAGTCTAGTTCGAAGATTGACGACATGGAACGAAAAGTAT
Source organism: Dicrocoelium dendriticum (assembly GCA_944474145.2). Taxonomy (NCBI): domain Eukaryota; kingdom Metazoa; phylum Platyhelminthes; class Trematoda; order Plagiorchiida; family Dicrocoeliidae; genus Dicrocoelium; species Dicrocoelium dendriticum. The sequence goes on along the minus strand of CALYDF020001052.1, from coordinate 5,620 downwards.
GCATCTTATTACGAAGTGAACGAGCATTGAAGATAGGTGATTTGATGGAAGTTGTCTGAATATATGGGCGCGCCAACTGCTTGAATACGTTGGGCTAAACTTTTGGCTATATGCATCTAAGATTTGAGTGAAATGTCGGGGATAGCTAGAGATAAAATGTGGAAGATATTGCTAATGTAGGGCAGACGATGAATATGTCTGTATCAATGAAATATGTGGTTGCCGGTTTTCAAACCGGTTGTCAACAGAATAGGTGTTTGTCGACTGTCGGCAGATGACCACAAGAGGACCCGACGCTTGACAATTTTTGAACTGGTGTGAAGAAAGTTGCGACAGGCAAAGATATTCGAACAAATGGATGAAACTGGATATTTAAAACAATATATCCCTTGAGGCGGCTTTGTTCGTTTTAACAAATGGAACATTCTCAGTGATTCATCAAGAACATCAGTCTGAGGCAAACAATTGTTTTCAGTGATTCATCTACAGGCCGGTACAATCATATAAGGTTAAATTACAAAGGGATGGATAGTGATTGGTTCGGGGGGTTGTTCCTGACTGACTCGGTCAATGGTTGGATAGCGAATAGTTCGCCGCTATCTCTTGCACACAGATCGATTGAGGGTTACGTAATCACAAGGCCTGGCCCGATGTCTGGGTGACGGCTAGGCTGATGGCTGTTCGGCCAGGCACAGTGGGGGTTGGAATATGCGGATCGCAATGGCCTCTGCAGTGGCGAGCATCCTTAACCGCGTACCTTTCGATTTGCTCATTGGAACCTGATAAATCACAATAAAAGCATTCGGGAGGTTAACCTGGTGACCAGATTCGAAAAGATGAGACAAGATACCACTTGTAAGTACTCCGGTGCCCCCGTTCAACAACAATTTGGGGCTATATTCCTTAATGCGACGTGACAGTTGACGAGCCGTCCGACCAATGTATGTTGCCCCACAAGTGCACTCAAATCGGTAGATAACGTAAGAAGAGGTCAGCTTCGGCAGTCTGTCCTTGTTGCACATAGGAATTAGCTGATTCGTGGAGAAGATGCATCGTAACTCCGCAGCCGGAAAGGTGTTTTTTATCGATTGCGTCAGTTTCCTTGTTAAGAGCTCACTAACTGTATCACCTTTAAAATCAAGGCGGATGAAGAGGGCCTTTTGCGCGACTACGTCCTTAACGACCGGTGTTATTTTGGGCTGCATGTTGTGCTGAATGAATCCTTCTGGATACCCATTTTCACGCAGTGTTCTGGATGGATTTCATCTCATCCTCCAGAGCGTCCTCTGAACGTATCTTTCTCGCCCTTGAGGTGAGACAATGTACTAAGTTACGCTTGTATTTAAGCGGTACAAAACTACTGAACTTTGTATACTGACCTGTCCACGTCTTCTTTCTGTTTGTCTTCCTTAATATGGAACCGTCAGTTCGTCCACTAATGTGTACATCCAGCAATGAGAGTTGGCCTTCTTGTTCAAGTTCGTAGGTGAACTTAATCGCCGGGTGCGCAACATTAAACTCTGCCAATATATCCTCCAGAGAGATATCTTTATGGGTTATGCGTAAAATGTCATCCACATAACGATAGCAATGGTCGAAACAATCTATACGTGGCCCCAGTGATTCCGTTTCTAGTTTGGCAGGAAAAATATCTGCCAGCACTGGTCCGAGTGGGGACCCCATTGCAACCCCTTTATTCCGCCGATAAAATATGCCGTCGATAAGAAGCTCAATTTTGTAGGTGAATCTCAAAACATCTATCCCGCGAATGTATGGACTGCCAAATGTTCACAAAGAAGGTGTATCTCTACGCCCAATATTGTCCATGACAAACTCCGCATGTCATCCAACAGCCCAGTGCTTGGCAGAATTACTGGAACCAATAAGAAAACGAATTGCCAAACGTAGTGTTCGGGATAGTTTTACATTCGTAGAGCACATTAGAGATGGGGTCGCAATGGGGTCCCCACTCGGACCAGTGCTGGCAGATATTTTTCCTGCCAAACTAGAAACTGAATCACTGGGGCCACGTATAGATTGTTTCGACCATTGCTATCGTTATGTGGATGACATTTTACGCATAACCCATAAAGATATCTCTATGGAGGATATATTGGCAGAGTTTAATGTTGCGCACCCGGCGATTAAGTTCACCTACGAACTTGAACAAGAAGGCCAACTCTCATTGCTTAATGTACACATTAGTGGACGAACTGACGGTTCCATATTAAGGAAGACAAACAGAAAGAAGACGTGGACAGGTCAGTATACAAAGTTCAGTAGTTTTGTACCGCTTAAATACAAGCGTAACTTAGTACATTGTCTCACCTCAAGGGCGAGAAAGATACGTTCAGAGGACGCTCTGGAGGATGAGATGAAATCCATCCAGAACACTGCGTGAAAATGGGTATCCAGAAGGATTCATTCAGCACAACATGCAGCCCAAAATAACACCGGTCGTTAAGGACGTAGTCGCGCAAAAGGCCCTCTTCATTCGCCTTGATTTTAAAGGTGATACAGTTAGTGAGCTCTTAACAAGGAAACTGACGCAATCGATAAAAATCACCTTTCCGGCTGCGGAGTTACGATGCTTCTTCTCCACGAATCAGCTAATTCCTATGTGCAACAAGGACAGACTGCCGAAGCTGACCTCTTCTTACGTTATCTACCGATTTGAGTGCACTTGTGGGGCAACATACATTGGTCAGACGGCTCGTCAACTGTCACGTCGCATTAAGGAGCATAGCCCTAAATTGTTGTTGAACGGGGGCACCGGAGTACTTACAAGTGGTATCTTGTCTCATCTTTTCGAATCTGGTCACCAGGTTAACCTCCCGAATGCTTTTATTGTGATTTATCAGGTTCCAATGAGCAAATCGAAAGGTACGCGGTTAAGGATGCTCGCCACTGCAGAGGCCATTGCGATCCGCATATTCCAACCCCCGCTGCCCTGGCCGAACAACCATCAGCCTAGCCGTCACGCCGACATCGTGTCAGGCCTTGTGATTACGTAACCCTCAATCGATCTATGTGCAGTAGACAGCGGCGAACTATTCGCTTTCTGACCATTGACCGATTCAGTTTAGAAAAACCCCCGAACCAATCACTATCCATCCCTTTGTAATTTAACTTTATATGATTGTACCGGCCTGTCGATGAATCATTGAAAACAATTGTTTGCCTCAGAACGATGTTCTTGAGGAAGCACTGAGAATGTTTCATATGCTTCTGTTTTATTTCTTTTTGTGCTCTGACTATATAAGAACTGATTTTTTGGTAACTTGGGCATAGTGGACATATAGGGAAGACTGCAAACTTTGGTCTTTTCTAGCGTCTGCTGTCGTTTTCAACGGCTAGATCTCACCTTTTCTTAGCATATGATATTCCTTTGACAGAAACCACAGTATAAATTTTTTTCTCGCAAGATTTAACACTGCCATTAATTTATTTTTCCTTATGACATTTTCCTTTTCAACACCAAGCGTACGGTCTGTATTTCAAAGATAAATGAATCACAATAGCTCCTCTGTTTTTTCGTGCCAGCCAGATTTAAGCCATTGACGCTCTACATTTGAAGACGAACTAGTGGTTCTGGCACAAAACGATGATTACCATGCAATTTACAGCGAAAAATCACCCGAGAAAGCTAACCGAAAGCGTAACATAATGAGTATGACATTCAGGTGATTGGACAGTACCGTTTTTCTTCCAGATGATTGACACCTATATATGACCTCATAAAGAATACATCATCCATGGAAACAGAACTGTATTGCATCAACTGTAATTGTAAAAGGGAGGCGCCCATGAAAGCAGAATATTTCTTGCATCTTCACTGTCAATTTTATTTCAAAATCATGGGGTCTAAATTGGATTATATCAGCATCTGCGTGTTGATTTAATACTGATATTTAGTCTGTGTTTAGAAGGAAAACTCCCGGCAAAAAGCCGAAACACCGATCGACCATATGGAGCCAGGGCACGGCCGGTGAGTCACCGCTTGCCCACATGGATTGGATGAACATGCAGCCAAATGGGTGGAACGACCACTTAGCACGAATGTGATATTGTTTGATGGGTCATAGTTTGACTAACCTCGAGGGTTTCACTGAACTTCTTATACCTCCCCGAACTGTCCGATATGACCGTCATATTGGACAGTGTGACTAGCCAGTACAATTCGTTTCCTCTCTGTTCATCCGAAAGGGAGCTTTTCTCTATACTGTGGAGTACCAGTGACCTCGAGTTTCTGATCTCTAGCCGAAATCTAATCAGGCGATGGAAGGCCTCTTCGATCAGCTATTTAGTCAGCCATCTACAGTAAGCCACAGAGCACAGTCGTTTCTAAGACCACTGGAACTATTGTTCTTTCCCTGCGTATCACCCCGTTTAAGATTTAAGTCTTCAACTTGAGCAGGATTCACAACAGATCGTCTCAATAATTCACCCAACTGTTTAGATTAGGATAAAGGCCCTTTCTGAAAGGGCAGAAACATAACACAAAATACCAATGTGCTCAATTTCATATCCTAGTGAGATCTACAAAACGGCTTGCTTTGTTTGACGCGGTTTCGTTTTCCGCTATCAAATACTCTATCATACCAACTATTACCATTTTCAAAAGGGGTAAACCATTGTTTTTATTGCTTGAAAACTCGCTTTGCAACCCCAGCCTTTGTTGCACTGTGGGCCCCGGAATGGTCACGTTGCAAAATACTTTTACCTGCAAGCTCAAAAAGCAGCTTCACTGACACGATAGGGAAAATGGTAAGTAAAAATTATCCCTGGTGTAGATACTGGAAAAATGAGTCATCTAACAAACATGCTTTCTCTGGATTTCAGCAGCATAACGAGCCACAGTCGGTAGGAACAGTTCATGAGAGGAGTATTTGACAACGATAAAGTGTAATGGCTGAGATTATTTGTATGATAATGCTAGGTGCAGATGCGAACTGGTTGTTGTCCTTCCATAATCAGCCAGTTTACACCTGCCTTGGCTACGGTCCTAGTCATGGCAGTGACCAAGGATCACTTCCATGTGAATCGCGGTCTACATTGAGATTGTGCGTCATAAAGCAATCACACAACGTGTATTCCAAAACTGACCCTCCATGTAATACTTTAAGGTGATTAATTCAGAAATGGTCAAAGGTACACTGTATGGGGTGTTCTCCAACAGTGTCCTAAAGGTAGGAGGCCAGAGTTGACACAGAATCAAGACGAGTGGTTTTTCGCACACCAGCCTGGGTTCTGGAGAAGGGAATCAATCACTTCGGCTATTGCAGCAGCCCGTAACTTACGTCTTACCGTTGTTTCGTGGCGCCAGTTATGTAGTCAGTAGGTTGCAAAGATAGGCAAGCACCTATTTCGTTCTCATAATCAACTAAATGTGCCCACACAGCGCTCATCCTTTTTCTTGTCACTCCACTAAACAACAAAGTCTTTAATACACGCGGATTATCTCAGACAGTCTGTTGGTGGTTTTTCCAACAAAGCTACCGGGACGTCTGTTGTTGGGTGGATGCCTGGATGATTGGTGCGGATGGCTGTGGATGATTGGTAATATAAAACTGACCATAAGCTTGCTGCATGGTAGATAAGGTGAGTGACGTCGGATAGC
>CALYDF020001051.1:0-16496 GCA_944474145.2 Dicrocoelium dendriticum | reverse complement strand
AAGGTAGCGTTCCAAGGCGCGCAACTAGCCATATGTGTTAGACAGGCGGAAGCAAGAGATCAGCTGAATTGTACGTGGGAACGCTAAGTCCAGATGTCTATGCGTTAACGCATACCGGTGATTGGCGCATCCATATCATCGTAAATAGCGTCGCTAACGCTAGGTCTTCAGTGACTAGTGGTCCAAATGAGCTGAAACAGGTTGCGAAGATTTCCAGAGAGTTAATCTTACCACTTCTGAAGCAAGAGGAGACCATCAGTTTTCCCGATAGTTACCCAGGCTTCGCCTGAGTTGTTGGCTTACGTTGTAAAAGAATTTATGGATGATTGAATCAGCTGCTATGGATTTGACGACGATCAAACAATTCGAATTTGTGACCAGAATCCCAGTGGTCCCACATATTGATTGACCTGAACAGAGACGTTATCCAGTTTGTTGGTATTCACCATACATTACTTCGACTTCGAGGACCCCATGGTTCATGTAGATGTACATTCAGACCCGGGCATGATCAAAGTCGAGGTAAGTGGACCACAGCCATCTGTAATCCAGTACAATAACTTGTCACATAGAACTGCTTAAAATTTCAGCAAATTGTGACAAAGCAATATTGGGTACTTGGGGACATCAGTTTGTGGCACGTCTCTACGAGGCCTGGATTTTGCGCTTGGGAGAAGGGGGCGGTTAGCTTCACAGAACATGAGTTAATCTCAATTATCAAGCCTAACTACACCTATGGCATGATAGCTAACAAATTGAGGTTCGAAAAGCAGCAGACAACCGACCCGTGCACTGAAGTCCCTGGTTTGGACGATTGTATCGAACTTTTCATCTTTAATATTAATTTGTTGCAGTCTGTGATAAAAGTCGTCATAACCGACGCACAACTGCGGTCAGTTTAAGAGCAGGTGGAATTCGCAAACAAATTACGTCTGTAGCTGAGGTCTGTTGAATCTGCATGAAGTCTGAAGTCGAATCGCAAACAATCGGCTATCAAGCAGGAACCAGTCGAACAACAATACCTCCACTTGTCCACTGAATGCGATTCCAAGCCAGCTCTTTCATTGACATCAGAGGGACGCAGGAAGCATTTAGTTCGAAGAAATTAGAGGACGGCTATTGATCCACGGTACTGGAATCCTGTGACGGAATCTCAGAGAATCAACAAATGTGGATGGTAAAGGACTCTAGGGCGCGTGCTGACTCGGCCTGCTGTTCAATCTGCTTAAGAGTTCGAACGTTGATGGCTGCGTGCCGGAATGGAGAACAGGGTCAAAGTAGGGCCATTTGATAAAAATTTTGAACGTCCGTGATACTAACATTAGAAGTATATTCGAAGGAAATGGAGTAATGAACGGGCAAAGCTAAACATATCGCTGCTTTTCGATTTAATTCTTGCGTGCACTCTTGCACCCGGATACTCACCTCAATTACAGCACACTAAACACTACCTTTTCCATAAGAAAAATTGCACACTGACGATTGCTAATTCGCGCAACAAAAAGGGCAAACGTTCCCTTCATTATATATGCATTGATCTGGGATCGTCTCTCAGTGTCCATTAGGTCATGACATCTCCTCACATGTTTCGTGTACAGCTAGATAAATTTCTCACAGTCCCAAAAGCTATGAAGCTTTTCAAGTTGAATGTCGCTTAGACTGAGATTTGTCTAAAGGGGCCAATGGGCAAATGATACATGTCAGTGATAACTTCCTTTGGTTCACTTGAAACCTCCATTCGCAGTAGATAATTCAACAAATAACGGAGGAGCTACAGTTTTTATGCCCAATCTTCCAAATCTTAGCACCTTCTCTCCTTACTCGGCCAAACCAACCTCAGCGTCTTCATATCAATATTGTAGTTAAGTGGAACGTTAAACCGAGTCCGCTTCTTCATCCATCAAACCAACGTTATAATTTTACATTACTCGGACACGGCAACCTCGAGTCTTGCATGCCGACATGTAAGTCGACGATGAAAGTAAACCGAGTCCCTGTTTTCACTCCTTTGACCACTGTTATATCCTCTCATTAAACGACCATGCCTATCTCAAGACCTCCATGACCACATAGATGCTATGAAGGACGTCAACCGAGTACTCATCCTATTCTACTCAACGACGAGTACACTTTTCCTTTTCTATCGTCTTGCATAGAGCGATGGTTTTTATTGCTATCTCTTTCACAGATACACACGTGCGTGCATCAAGGTACCATAAAATATTGGCCTGCCATGCGCCTACCCAAACCAATGTTTGAGTACCGCCTCCGCTACGGATCACGAAATATTGGGGGACGCTTAAGCAATATATAGGAATACAAGCCTGACCAATTATAATGAAAGACAATCATACTTACTTTCCGCATCTGTCGGGGTTCAGCTGAGAGCCTCGGTACATAAATGGAGAAGGGAGGAACGAAATGATCGCTTTCATTTATAGGAGGCTCAAACTTTCTCGTTGACAAGCAAAGGAACCTAGTGATCTCAACATCTAAGGAAGAGGGTTTGCTCTCGCCACGACTACTTGTCGGAAAATGGAAGGGCTGAACAAGGGCGTTTGATTGTACCCACTGAACTAACTTATCTTTCAAGGAGTCCACCATATTGACAGCATGCTCCTGGTCGGCGTGCGGTAGTTTCAGGTAGCCTACAATCAAATAACTTCGCGCAAATGACGCAGCTCGTTTTCATAGATGACTAAGCTAATTGTCCTCTCCTCGCGTTGAGGACGGGCCGCGATAAACACAAACAACTCATGTAACTTTACTCTGCACTCTTAGAAAAAAATAAGTAACTTGGTTGTTTTCGTGGACCTGATAAACGGAGCGTCCCAGTGACCGTAGTGACACATTATAAGCAAGAGCATTCCACCCCCATTTGGATACCTAGGACGGTCTGTTCTATACCCACGAAGTCGGCTAACAGGCAAACATTTATTGTGTCATTTGGTGATAGGCAGGTCCCTGTGATGGCAATAACGTCGGCAGATCAATAAATCATCTACAAATCCCGCAGTTGTTCTTCAAGCTACAAGGATGCATTTACCAAACATGCAGCAGTTTTTTGCCGCTGTTGTCATCCGCTGTCACTCGCAATTCTAAACTTTCCCTAGGGTGTGGAACACGAGGTGGTACCCCGTTTTTGGAACAGTTTCAGTGGCTTTGACTGAGAATTATACCTTGACCCTCGGAGACAAAGTAGCACTGACGTTACCTGCTCTAGTTGCTTTGGCGACCCCGGTCACAACTCGTTTTGTTCATTCTACTGCGTGCAAACTTTGCATTATTGAGCATGGATCTCGCAGTTGCTGCTGACTGAGGTGATTTTGCACACCTGGAATAGTTATCAGAATGTATTCCTTTAAGCCCAGCTTCTGAACTAATCACGCATGCTAGAGATCTCGTTTCCGTTGCCACGCAAATGGCCGATTCAGTCCAGCTCGATCGTTCACTTGCAACCTGAATTTCTGCAGGGAACAAATTCATCAACAAATTCATTTAATATTGGAGTAATGGAAGAGTGGGACTTGTGTAGCAAACCCCTAATATTAAGTTGTGATTAAGGTATACTCTTTGAAGAGGCGAGATGGGAGAAGGTAACAACATCCATTGGGGGAAGTTGACCACGAGCTCCATTTATCACAGTTCCATTTAGAAAACATGCAACCGGCTTTCCTTGACCGAGGCCGCTGTTAGCTGACAAAAGAGAACCAAAGTTAGTATTTTGTAAGGTTCATATTTAGATGGTTTTGTTCTGGATGTGGACGTATCGAGGCCACCTGATATCGGCCACTTGTTTGGTTAGGAAATAGGCCCGCTCTGTTGAGAAGTAGGTCAAGATAATGCGCATTATTAAACTCTAACTACATCGGCCTTGCAAGGTCCGACTTGTGCAGCACACTTGCACTCATCCAACTACCAACCAGTTGGATCCCTTTGATGCCAACTATCGGTGGTATACCGAAATTAAGAAGTATGTCCTGAACACGCCTTCTATCCAAGTCGCATCTGGTCTAAGCCTCTCGTATTAATGATTCTTCTCGGTTATAAATGAACACATTCTTCCGCCTACCCATAGCGAGTTCAATGGAACGCGCATAATGCTCGAGATGTGAATGTAACAGGTCGATGGTTGCTTGCAGTGTTTCAAAAATTGCTACTTGCTGCTTAATCAGCCTCTCTGCCGTATAGAGCCTCTGCAGTTTGTCGTCTTCAGAAGCACTTTGACTAGCTGCAATATTCCGAGATTGCACCAGGTGCGCCCATCTAGTAATCGAGAGCAGATTTTCGCCAAACATGCACAATGAAAGCAAATCGATCACAGGTTAGGGTGAAGAGGATCTAATCCAACAGACTCTTCGTCCAACCACGAGCAAGCATCATAGTATCAAGATGAGCACCTATCGCATCGAATTCCTTTCTCTACTACTCTACCACGGCTACGCTCTCCACACTAAGTGTCCGTTGACGACGTGACCAAACAAGGTACAACGGTGATATTTGAAATTGGAGAGATGCTATTAAAAACGATGGAAATGATATGTATATGTGAAACCTTAAAAATATAATTGACAAACGGACGCAGGGATAAAAAGAGACTAGCGACGCGGAGAAACCGAAACCAATGATAAAACCACAATTACAAGCAACGTGAAGAAAACTTAATGGAAAAACTCACAGTGATATTGAGTAGGACAAAGGACAATCGATCTGCTGACAAATGCATCTTGGTGAGGATCCTGCTAGCAAATACAAAGTGCAACGATATAAGGGCACAGGTCGCTCAGTCCTTGCTTTACTTCCTATGTGCAGGTAGGGAGTCGTGGTTTTTGGCTGGTACAACAAACAGATCACTTGATAGGCGATAGCCTATCAATTCAATTCAATCATCGATTGGTTTGCATGTATCGAGTAATTCGACATTCTTCTAGATCCAGAGATAATAAAATTTTGCATTGAATTCAGATTATGGCACCGTTTTTCTCTAAGGCTGGGGTAAGAATAGAATATTGTAAGTAGCATGAGACAAGTCAACGACTAGCTATTGGATCAAAGGATTTATCACGGACAAAAAGCAACTGCCTAACAGTTTCCGTGATAAAAGTGTGAGAAATATATTAATACATACCTAAAATCGCGAAGGGGTGGACTCGCCAAAGTAGCACATGTACACGCAATTTGGATGCGTTGTCCGGTGTCCAAGTAACTTGATTTCAACCATGCACCACAAGTGGTGTAATACAACAGCAAGCCGAGTTTTGAATTCGGACAACGTAGGAGCAGATGTGACAGAATGCTAAGGTAAGTTCCCCGGCTGGGATGCACGGAAGGAGGAAGCGTTTCTGGAGCCTTCTAACTGACCGTACTTTGTGGCTTATAACAATCGGTGTAATCTGAGATTTTGCTGAAGACTCATATTTTCTTTAATGTAAATTGCAGCAGAAAGCAATACATAACATATTTTTCACTTTTCATTGTGGATTCAGAAGAGCGGTAACTTCGCATTATTTATGGATGCCCCACCTTGGTGCCGTATTTCACATTTGGCCTCACATAAACGTTGAAGATTTGCAAAAGAAGAATAGGATCAGAATAAGGAAACGCCATCCGTATTGAGCATACATTTGGGCTGGATCTTTCACTGATTTATAAAGCTGTCTTTGAGATCCAAGAACGTCGTTTTTGTGTACCTTAAGAAGGGTTACATGCGAAAGGCGCTACAGAACATGATTTCACGGGCGATATTCGTAGGTAGGTTTGCTCCAGCCGTTCCGTGATGACCGCTATTGCTGTCTGCAAGTTGACAGACATGAAGAGTGCAGTCACGTCGAATGATATCATTGTTTCATCATTATCTAATCGCAGGTCTTTGATCTTTTGTCGAAACTGCTGGGCATTGGTTATGGAATATTGCGATCCATATGTTAAATGTCTGATGCGTCTCCACATTTCTTTTGCCAGGTTGTAGGTGGGTGTTCCAGGGAGAGACACCATAGGCCGCAACGGTGCATTATCTTTGTGCACCTTTGGGAGTCCGTAGAATTGCGCAATATTCGAGTCGCGGGCTCTCATCCTGTCGCGTTCTTCTTTCGTGCTTTGCTTCAATTCCTGAAGTTGCTTCAAGGTTTTGTTTACTTTGTTTGTCAGCTGCGAAGTTGGATCGGTGTCGATGCACCTGTATGTTGTTGTTTCATTCAAGAGGCGTGTGTCCTCATTGTAAGCCTCTCTATTCATTATGACACTCATTCGTCCCTTGTCAGCTGGTAGGATAATGATTGTTTCATCAGACTTCAGGGTATTCATAGCCTCCTTTTCTTGTCTAGTTAAGGCGTTGTACGGCTTATAGTGCGTTATAGCAGAAACAATATTATGTCTTATTTGCTTCTGAGTCATTTCGCCTAATCCATTGGATTGTAGGACGCTTTCGAATGCTGCAAGTCGGTAGACGTTGCATCTCTGTAGTTGTAGTTCAATCCCTTGATGAGGATTGCTTTTCGGAATCGTTGCTTGGTCGGTTGGAAAGATTTCTAATCCAGCCGTCACGGACATTTTCATCTTTAGAAGGCGTCAATTTTGATAACTTATCGATAAACGCATTATGCTTTTTCGTCCTGGTGTTTGCTACCCGACGTTGTATTGCAGCTTCTAGTTGTTCTGTTAATTGTTGTCCAACGACTTTAAGGCAGCTAGACCGATGTTCGTTCATACTTCTGTCATATTTTCTGAGACGATTGTGAACGTCGGTGAACATTAAGCGTATCATACGCCTCCCGAATTGTCGAGCAGCAGTCCACGCTTGAGAGTGATCGATCGGCGGTCTGTATCTAAAACTGCGAGGAAGAATGTCTTTCCTCAGACATTCATGGAGAACATACCGGAAATGGCAGCCAGACTATTCAAACAGCATCATCTCATCGTAGCACACAAACCAACTGCTACATTGAGAAAAACCCTTTCAAAACCAAAAGAAAAACTGCAGGCACATGAACAACGCAATGTGGTATACAAAATACCTTGCCGAAATTGCAGAAGGGATTATGTTGGCCAGACGGGAAGAAAATTGATGACAAGGATACAAGAACATAAGAGAGCCTGTGTAAAGCATTATGCATCTTCGCTAGTCTCAATACATGTAGATGAAGAGGGACATAGCTTTGATTGGAGCAAAGCAGAGGTCCTGGCACGGAGTGAAACAAGAAAAGAAAAAGAATTCTCGGAAGCTTGGTTCTCAAGGAAACGTTCAATCAACATGTGCGTGGACATCGATTCAATATACGAACCATTACGACAGAAAGACTTAAAGAACCTTTTGTCACGCGGTTTGAGGCAGAACAACTCGGGCGCCGACTTGTGCCTTGGGGAAAGTGGGGAGAGGTCACGAGACCTAAATCAACACTGCCACATTCAAAGTCACCTGCAGTTCGATCATGGATGGAGGATTCATTTAGTAAGCTTGCACACTACATATCAATGCATTGAGGATGCCACCTCGCATGGTAGTGAAACGTTTGCGAGAAAACTGCCAAGCTCGGAGAACAAATGAACAATTGATCCATCAACCCGAGCTACCAGTTTTACGAAAAAATTTAAACATATTATTGGCGAATGATTTTAATGTGTGCACACGAGCTGTCCGTTATCCTAACTGTATTAGGATCTGGAAGCAACAGCTCCTTTAGCAAAATTCTTCGGAACAGTTGCATATATTGTCAACTGCCGAGGAAGCGCGCATTTCTTATCCACGGTTTCGAGCAATGCTATTTTTGTGAACAGCGACTGGGCATCGAAAGATGTCATCCTTCTGTTAACCAGGTTGATTTCAGTTATCCTCTAAATGAATCCGAACCTGTCTCTCACGCAGTGTGTAAACGAAATTCCGTAACCGCAGCAGTTTCGCCAACATCCATTTGGCCAACGAATGCTGAAGAGAACCCACCATGTGCAAGATTGGGCGCATTGGGGTGCCTTCCTTCTGAAGTTTAGGCAGGCTATGAAATCACGGTAGGTGTCCGCCTGAAGGTTTCAGTTTTTCGAATTCGTTCTTCATGATGATTTGGGCTTGCATCAGTAACCTGAGGCAGCCGCTCAGCTGTTTCTCTACCTTCCCTGTGTAGTCTTTTCTTGCTATGAGCCTCTGAAACTTACTCTCGTCAATGAGGATGTACTGTATTTTATGGACATAATCCACCCTATGCATTAGCATTACGCCGGAGTCCTTGTCTGGATTAGAAATTAGTAATTCGTTGTTTAATCGTAGCTCTTTAAACGACTTAATTCGTTCCCTAGTGATAATAATATTAGTAGTTGTTTTGCTCCTAACATATTCATGGCAACTATGAACAAGGCTAGATTTTAGATTTTTAACATCACTTGATGATTTTGCAATTGGGTCTTTAGTCTGGGCAATTAGGCTTTCGAAATGTATCGCTATATCCGTCTGATCTACTTTCCTACATGGAGTGCAAAACTTTGGACCTAATGAGAACACGTTCATCTGCGTCTTTGTTAGTAGCACTTTGGAAAGGTTAACACATATCTCTGCACGTTATTCGGAAATGGCAACTTGGGGACATGGCTATTAAGCGTACTAACTAATTTATTTTGTTTCTTTACTCCCATTTTCCGTTTAGTCAGTTCTACGTATTCCTCAAAAGCTTGTCTTAAGTCTTCAGGCAGGCATAACACCGCTGGTAATCTTTACGAAATGAATCGCTTTAGCTCCGAGATCATAACGCCGATTGTGTCCACATAATTGAACGCATGTCCCTTCAAGTGTTTTGCGTTTGGATAGAGACCACACCTCAATATTTCCCTCCAAAAGTGTTTTGGATGGCGGTTTGTCTACATGCATTCATTGAAGGCTTCCGATTCCACCCTGGAATCTTCCAGCCGAGTATTGAACTTCAGATATTCATTCAAGTGTTTCAAAGAATCAAGGATAATGCTGGTCTTCAGCAAAGCAAATATTCCCATTCCGTTAATAAGGATCAATATCAGAAATCAGTTCAGAGTGAATAAATATTTTCGGTAACACTTCATCGGACACAAAGGTTTAGATAACATTGATTTTGGGGTAAGCGTCAACTCTGACTGGGATTGACTTTTGAACTTTGTGAATGGTTAAAACCGATACCTTAAGACAGGGATATAGATGATATGCCTAGTGAACTAAATAAACATGCATGCGATATTCAGTAGTCTGAAGTAATTTGGTAGGTAACGTAACAACCAAATAACTAAGTATCAGTGTCCGTTTCCCAAGGTAGTATTAACTGTTTTTGTACACATAAATCGGGCTTCAAATTGTGCATGTAGATAGCATCCGGGATGAATAAGAGCTGTTTGCGGAACCAATGGGAGGACTCAGATGGCCGTTGAACTGTTGCTGAGGTTGGCAATTTTGTTGCAAACCTTTCGTCACCAATCGGGACGACATCCTGAGTGTGCATTTGAGTGGCTTGCATTCGCGTAGAGTGCGTCGGGGAGCCTCACCGAGGAAAGTGCAGTACGCTGTTTGCGAAACTTTTTACATAAATGGTAACGCAATAATCGGTGACCTATAGCAGCACTACAGAATTAGGTCTTTACTTACTGTTCTATGAGAAGTAGTATATATGTAAAGGTTTTTCGAAATAATATAGTTTAACGGACTGGGAGACAAAAACTTACTACCATCATAGCCGGCAAACGACGGTTGCTACGCCACCACATGAACTGCCTACAGGCGGTTCTTCCGTCTATCCGAGAGATATATATTTACTTGACAAGTCGCGTTGAAAACAGTGGTGAGGGTGATGGGCTAGTTTATTAGATACTGCTGATAATTATCCTATGGGTAAGCCCAGTAACAATACTTGACGAGCAAGCATATTTTAAGTGTTCCATAATTAGTCAAATAACCGCGAATGGGTGACATGAGGGAAAATACCATATAATAGTCATGTTCGAATGTATAGATGGTCTGAATGGCCGCGCTAGATGCTTAGCCTCAAAACGATCATGGGAGAGTTTGCAGCGTCCTCCACGAGTTGTGTTAGGGCAGACTGAGTAACTAAGCAAATATTTATACGCACCTAAATAAATTGCTCGAAACCAAATGTCGCTCGCTTGGACTGCTGCCATGGTCGATAACTAAAACCTAGTGTGCGGCATTTAGGAACGCCTCGTGCACTTTATCCTAGAGGATCCAATGAACGGGAGACGCAAATAATGCATTTGCCATTGATCTACAGTGTGCTCCCTGTTGTCTAGAACTGTTTTCGTAATATATCGGTGGCTGGTACCATTTGTCGTTCATCTCATTTGACAAATGTGATTGCGCAGGCATTTGTGCAATTTCCAGCAATTTCAATTAAAATTTGAAATTTTGTGGCGTTGCGCTTGATGAAGACAGTTAACTTTATTGATATTCCTTAGAGGCAATGTGAACAGAAGTTATGTGAAATAGCCTAGAAAATATACTTATTTGAGGACGTTTAATCTTTCGCCTAGTGCAACAACCTAATCAAATTCCACGGAATCTGTGCTGATGATGCTGCCTAGATTGACAGCGAGACATGGGTATTAAAGCAGTCTGGTCAGCCAATTATTCGGCACCGTACATATCCCGAACATCCAGCGCCCATAAACGACAGAGAGATAAAAGATGGCTGACTGAGGTCTCCGAGATTTAACACGCCCGCAGATAACAGATGTTCCAGTTGATACTTGGGGTACATCTGACAAAGAAGTGTATGAGGACAAGATTGCAATCTGTAAACCCTCTCTTTTCTGTCCGCCCACCCAAAAGCACAATTTATTCAAGGTGAGAGTGACGTGTGTCGCCTAACATATAGGGACTTTTGATAGGCAATCACAAAACTAGCGATTCGCTCACCCTAATAACTACACACATTTCTTGCCAGGTTTTGATATGCGCTTACCCTAATGAAACCAATAGGTTTCTTTTTTCGTGTTGGTTGTGCGGTTAAAGCAATGATTACATATTCAACCTTAATTTTGAATCTGAATCCTCGTCAATTAATTCTGATGCGTTGAGTAGCAGAGGAAACTTTTACCCCACGATCGCAAGACGATATCCAATGACGATCTGGGAAAGGCTTGTATGAGTTAAATCACAACGGCTTTGATAATTTTAACATCTTTCCAGGTGAAAATACTAAAATACATTTGATCCAAATAAACAGAGGGAAAACGCTAAATACAACAGGCGAAGTATAGGCGTGGAATGAAGAAAGAATATGATACGTTCTTGCAAATGGATTTGTGGGAACCAAAGAGTAAAGGGAACGTCCGTTCACAACGTTGTGGCGCATCAGGCATAAAACGAAAAGATGTGTTTAAAACTGTTCACGTAACTAGGGATAGGAAGAGATGCAAGTACGGAAATTGTGACCTGTTACAAATATTGTGTTAACCAAATATTCCCTTAACATAATTAAATCAATTGTTATGGTAATAAATATCAACCAATTGTCTTCTTGAAAACGATGCTGCTGAAAGTGACAAGTAATTTGAAAGTCCATTAACAACTACTCGTACTTTCCAACCGAATTGACGATGTGGTGCGTTTTACAACTGTCAAGAAGCAAAAAACTGGATAAAAGAAAACGGAAAATATGCTCGTTCACAAAATGTATGACAACCAAATATACTCATAACAATTGCACCAAACCGCAGGTGATATTTTGTGTTATTTTTGGAAGGATGTGTCACAGTGTGTGTATGTGTGCATGTCTTCCAAATAATTTCCATGATCGCTTATTTTCTCATTCCGCAGCAATTTAGACGTCTATGAAACAAACGTTTTGCGTAGCAAATAGTTTTTAATTATCTACTTTAGTATTAGAAGGGAACCGGAAGCTTTTGCTACCATACTGGTACTGCATTACATGCTTCAATACTTTTACCATCTCACGGAGCATTCTCTTTCGCTGTCACCTGGTTTGCTCAAACAAGCCGTAATAGGTGTACAGCGAGTGTCAATTTTTATTCATAAATATGCTGTGGTAGCCTCATTATACCCAGCTGTTCAGATGGATGAATATACGATTTACTGGATTGATATATCTTTCATACTAACCTATTTTCACTCGTATGCATTTATTGGTTATTGAACCACGCTGATCGTAAGTACTCCAACATGAGGTTAGAAAATTAAATAATTTACTTTCTGAATTTTGTTATGTTTAAACATCAACTTATGATGTGTGAACAAATTTGGTCGCAGTTAACTGATATACCTTGTGATATGAAGTTCTATTAAAAGTTCAACGGTAACGCAGTTGCCTTTGGGTTTTAGGTCTACACCCACGTGATTTACTTACCTGCCTAATGTTGTCCTCTGCATGCAAAACAACAAATGTCTTCATCAAATTTATCTCCACAGCTTAAGCTGACACCGTGTTCATTCGCCAAATCACTGACCCTCTTATTTATGCTCCTGTTGTTGTTGGCCGTTTTTCTGTGGCATTCAAGCAAGCACACAGGAGTAGCAGTTGAATTCCTACGACTGTCTGAGTTCGGGTGATGACATGTCAGTCGAAGTCGTACGATGAAACAAGTGGGTAAGGTTTCACCTGTTGTTTTATTGCAGAAGACCAAGTGAGAATACGTCTTCGGTGCCAAAATGAGGCAGCGAAGCATGACATCGGAGTGTAGACTGCTTGAGCGCACTGTTTATCTTCAATGTTGATATTATTGAATGAAACATTGGTACATCGGATCGCTGCGACGGTCACTGATAAAGCGCATTTATATGGGTTGTTGCCCACCAAAAAACTGCACTGCATCACCAAGGTTTACTTCAATTTGAAACGCAAGGCATTGATAGATTGTACATCGCGAGCCGTTCGCAATGAGTGGTTAAAATACCATTTTAATGGTTTCTTGAAATCTCCGTCGAGCCGAATTTTGTTCCATGTCTCTTGCTGGATGTTAAAATACGAACCTGGAAAGATAATGCCAGTGAATGTTTAAAAACGACAACAACCAAGTGGACGACAAGTGCAAAAGCAAACCTATTCATTTGCACTTCAGTGGAACTGAACATCACGGATGGCTTGCTTTCAATTAGTCTTGTGAAGGTTAGATGTAAAATGGAAAACGGAGTATACTGATAGGCAACGGATGCACTATGAGTTGCTGTGCTTTTTCTTGTATGGTCGGTTTTAGCTGTTATTAATATTAGTAAAACTGAACATCGATTCTTCCATTTCACTAACTGCATTGAGCTCCACAAACCTTCTAACTAACTTTTCTGGATTGGTTGCGTAAAATATTTATTTCCAACCTTTACTTCACACTGTGTTTCTCTTTAAATTTACGGAAAAGTAATCAAACACACCTTCTGTCCATTCCGCGTCAACCTAGTATGCACTCATGGAAGGAGCCTTCCGTCATCCTACCAATGTTTATCTTCACGTTCGTTGATGCCGTTCAAGACTATAGACGGGTCCAGTTACTAACGTCTTTGAGTGTGAGGAAGAGACAAACTCATGTGGTACGATATCGGGTAATCAGGGACGTTGAGGTAGCTCGTGGCGTACTTCTCGGCCTGGAATTGTCGGAGATCATACACCACAGACAATAGTGGAACAGTTTGAGGCAGCTTAGGTCGAGGAATGGGAGATATTCAGCGTCCAAATTCATGGTGATTATTGTCACGTTATTTTATGTGAAGCGGATTGACCAATAGTCGTTAGTATCAGCGGGTCAGATGATCAACCAATAATTATACATAAAGATGCTGCAACGTTTACTTTGTTCCCTGCATGAAAAAAGGAACAGTTTTGATAGGTTTACTCGTGTCTATAATCATATGTTTTATCTTTATTGGTTACATCTACTTATAATAATAATGCGAGAAAGTATTCTCAACGCAAACTGATACACAAAGGCAGTAATGCACTCCAAACTGTTGAATTCACATTTAGGGACATGTGTCGCCAACTCCGGTTGGTTCACTCATCTTGTTCTCCAACCCCTGACAATATCCTTCAAATCCTAGTCGAGCATGGTGGTTCAGACATCCGCTGTATTTTTGCTTATTGTTTTACACTTTCCATGCTCAATGAGTAATATGCTATGCATGCAAACAAGCAACTATAATGCCACGACATAAAAGCACATCTATGCAACATTTAATCATTTACCGACTAGTCCACCACCAATCTTTTATCTTCAGAATCATGGAGAGGTTACTTAAAGAACGCATAATAGAATATTTGACTTATATGAGCCATCGCAGTATGCATCAGCACGGTTATTTGAAAGGTAGGTCATGCATTAAATGTCAGTTAGGTTATCTTGATTATGTCACCAGAGCAAGAGACCCCGGAAGTGCCAGCGTTGTAATACTCCTTGATATCCAAAAGGCTTTCTAACTTGTCCTACACAATTTATT
The DNA here is from genome assembly GCA_944474145.2 of Dicrocoelium dendriticum. NCBI lineage: Eukaryota > Metazoa > Platyhelminthes > Trematoda > Plagiorchiida > Dicrocoeliidae > Dicrocoelium > Dicrocoelium dendriticum. The sequence goes on along the minus strand of CALYDF020001051.1, from coordinate 2,092 downwards.
GTTGCGGTAACTTATGTCGATTGGTATAACCATTTCGCTTCTAGAGTGGTTGTTTTCCTACCTCGAGGGAGGAAAACTAATAGTCTAACTGAATATGTAAACCTCTGAAGCCACCACAAACTCCAGCAGAGTGATTCAAGGTCGCTTTTATTTTAATCTATTTCAAAGATCTGTCTAATTAAATCTTGTACTAGAATTCATTCCTCATCAACGAGGATATCAAAATTGTGTATTGTTCCAGAAACTGGCCAACGTCGTCCCAAATTAGCTTGTCTTCAGTATGACTTATCCGCATTGGAGCAGGGGATTAACTCCTGGAAGTTACATTTTACCACTGAAAGTGTAATCTAATGCATCAGGTCTGTGCTCCTTCTGCAAACATCATAAGCTTAAAGACACCCATATTCTTGTGGGAAGCGCATTCCGAGAACTTCGTCTAAGATATTCTGCGCCCTTTAATTAATTCTTGCCGGTTTCTGCCTGAAAAATGAGCGCCTACATAAGTTGAAGTATTATCTTGAGGGATTCCATGCTTAAAGTCTTTAAAGTGTCCTAGGCCGGTGGTTGAGTAATGTATGATAGGGCACAGTAAACTGATAATAGTGGACAACATAGCACTTGAAATCATTCAATGATCAATCATAAAAAGATTTTTGTAACCGCTTAACGGTACGACATACCTTGAGCTTTGCGAGGCTCCGAAAGTGGAGACGCTATGACTGGACATACTCAAAACTACTCTACATATTCTATACCGCTTATTATTCGGAGTATGGTTCACTGCTCAGTCACAACTCGAGTTTAAGACTAGTATGACCTATGAACTAATTAACAGTGGGCGCACATTGCAAATAAAATGTCGCGCACCGTTCTCCTCTCGAATGATTTTTCATTAAAATATGCGTTAATATGAAACCAACTTCCATCAAGTATTAAAAACTGCATTACCTATCCGCAAGTCAAAAGCATGATTAATATTCAAATGACAGTTTCAAATATGTGGGCAACACTTAAGGAAACTTAACTTTCGATGTTTGTAGTAGAAAAGTCCTGGTTACCTTTGAAAGTTGCCCCGTCCCCTACCAGTCACAGTTTTACCATTTTACCTAACTATATTTTTAAAAATAAATAAATAAATTTGTATATTTTCCGACAGACGGTACACGGTCCCATAAGTGTGAACGATCATTTGTATAGTGAAAGCGTTTCATAATATTAAAGAAAAGTGTGTTAATAGCATTTTTGATGATGATTTTTTTCCTTGGGTGCCAGACCCGTGCACTTCACATGTAAAATCTACAGATGTTTGTATCATCAGGATTAAATAATAGAGGGAGGGACTACTATGCTGCAAAGACACGGGATTTGGTATGTCATGGAATGACATGTAGTGAGTAAGCTAGCTGTAACAGAATATATTCTCATATGTTATTTACACCAGCTCCTGCCAATGTTTCTAGAGTTTGTTGTGAGTCAAATACTTCAAAGCATTTGGTATAGGGAGGAAGGTCTGAAGGATATTTGGAAACGTGACATGGCTTGCACACATGTGTATCTGTAGGAATAGTTTGTTCCACAGATCAGTGTATCGCACTAAGAAGAAATTCGCCCGAGTTTTTTGACTTGAACGGTTTGTACGTATCAAGTAGTCGACATTACGTGTGGGATATAATGACTTCTTCCGTAGTTCAAGTGTGGTGCTCTCTGCGAAAATTCGTTGGTTTATAATATTGAAGAAGAGGACGAGGTTTTCTTTTAATCGTCTCCGCCGAACTGGATTCATTTGGAGTTTTCGACAGCGATATTAATAAGTCAGGTTTGAGCAGCGCCCCTTGACCAGCTTGGTAAATGATCGTTGGACATTTTCCAGAGCCGTTCTGTCTTTCTTCCTCAATCGGACGTGAACGATAGTACAATATTCCAAAGTCCGTCGTGCTATTGTCTTAAATGACTCAAGTCGTTCTTCAGGTAGGGAAAAGATTCTGGTGATATATCCGCGTGATTGCCTTTCTTTCGCAACCTGATAAAGAACATGTCCGGAGAAATCGAAAGAGATGGAGTATTTAATAATTCCTAAGTCCCGAACCGAATC
>CALYDF020001050.1:0-16393 GCA_944474145.2 Dicrocoelium dendriticum | reverse complement strand
AATGGTTTGCGCCACAGGCGCACTCAAAGTGATAAAAAACCAGTGAGGCGGTCAGCATAGGCAACTGTCCTTGTTTCGTGAGGGCACAGGTGAGTAGTTCCATCGAAAACACGCACTTTAGCGTAGCTGCTGCGAAGGTCGACGTAACTGAGCCCCAACGCTCAGTCACTGCGTCCCCTTTGAAAAGTAATCATATGAATAGCTCTTTCTTTGCGGATGTTAACACTGGCACTTGTTTAGCCTATTCCCTAAGATTTCTTAAAATATATATCTCGGGGTATTCATTTTCGCGCAACATTTGCTGTATGAACGTCACTTCCCCATTTAGGGTACCTTTCGAGGAGCTTCGCCGTGCTCCCGTGATAAGACGGTGAATCAGCTTGCGCTTATATCTCAGAGGTATGTAGGTGTGAAATATCTTATACTGGCCAATCCACGTTGGCGTTCTGTACAATGAACAATGAACAATGAATTTATACGGGTTAAGAAGCGTTGCTTTACAAGCCCCGTTGGATAGTTGGTGGGGATATCAACATAATAATTATGATGAAAAGGATAGTAAAATAGTTAATACTTTAAATACGAAAATAAGGACTTATCGTTTGCTTCGCTGCAGCCCTGCGATCCACTTAGATTCACAAAACCCACAGTTAACAACAAATAATTCCAGGGTTAACTCCAGGTGTAGGATGGAGACATAGTGTTAAGTAACAAAGTGTAAGTGGATGAGTGTATCGTCCAACCGTCTTTTAAATATTGTTAGTGTCGGTGCAGAGACGACCGATTCTGGGAGAGCATTCCACGGGTGACAGACACGGATGGGAAAGAAATTTCTGCGGCACTCCAGACGACTGTATTGTTCTGCGAGTTTTAATGAGTGGCCCCTCAGTTTTGTATTGCTGCTGAGTTGCAGTAAAGGGCGGCACACATGATGTGGGTCACGCAGAATCAAGTATGTCATAATCAGGTCGCCTCGTAGTCTGCGATAGCTTCCACTGAACAATCCTAGTCGTCGCAGCCTCTCCTGGTAGGACCGATTGCGCATCCCAGTTACGTTCTTAGATGCCCGGCGTTGAGGCTGCTCCAGTGCATTAAGGTCGTGTTTCAGCCATGGATGCCAGGCTTGAATTGCGTATTCGACATGGAGGCGAACATACGCACTGAGCATTTGTCGAAATATGGAGCTGTTTATTTGTCCAAACGCCCGCCTCAACAGCCCGACGTGTTGGTTCCCGGTCTTCGAAGCCTTTTCGGATTGCCTGGAGCAACCCAAGTCATCTTGAACCAGGACACCCAAGTCACGTTCGAGAGTTGATTGTTGCAGTACATCCGTTCCCAGTCGGTATGAGTAGCTGCTTTGATGTCGGATGGAAAGCACCTTGCATTTACTGACGTTGAAATGCAATAAGTTTTGGATCGACCATTGATACACTGTATCTAAGTCACGTTGGAGCACATGTTAGTCAGCGTTCGCCTGGATCCTGCGCCAGATCTTGATATCGTCGGCAAACATTAGGAAGTTTGAAGCGATTCCCTGTGCAAGGTCATTAATAAGTACCAAAAACAAACGTGGAACTAGAACTGAGCCTTGTGGCACAGCACAATCCACTTGTATGGGATCCGATAAAGAGCTCCGAACTCTGACCACTAATTGCCGTTGAAGTAGAAAGTTGGCGATCCAGCTTAATAGAGGGTCGCCGATCCCGTAATGCTGCAGCTTGGATAGAAGTATCCGATGGTCTAGACGATCGAAAGCCTTGGAAAAATCCAGGTAGATCACATCAACACCTTCTCCAGCGTCGGCTGCCTCGGTCCAACTACTGCGTGCAATGAGTAAATTAGTTGTACATGACCGCTGTCGGCGGAAACCGTGATGTTCAGGAGTGATGAGGTTGCAGTTTTCCAGATAGCACACCAGTGCATCGGCAACTATGGATTCCATTACCTTGGATAGTATAGGAAGAAGGGTTACTGGGCGGTAGTTGGAGGGATCAGATCTGCTTCCACCTTTGTGAATCGGGCTTATTATTTCAAGCTTCCACATGGCGGGAACTTGGTTCCGGTCTAAGCAGTGCTGAAAAACTGAGCTAAATCTCCGGCCAGTTGGTTTGCTGCTACTCCCAATGCCTCAGGACGAATGGCCTCGACACCCGGCGAGCTGTGTTCGCGTAGAGAAGTCAGCTTTTGCAATACAGTCTCTGCGGTAAAATTGATGTGGGTTAGTCCTGGTGAGCAGAAGACAAAGATTGGTAGATCGCTTGGTGGCGAGACCCTTTGAAACGTGGGGGCGTATTGCATCTGCAGCGCGTTTGCAGCTTCCATAGACGCTCTTGTTGGGCCATCAGCCGTCTTGAGTGGAGGAAATCCTTGCCTCACCTTTCGTAGGCTATTAACGTGCTTGTACAGCAGTTTGTGGTTAGCACTGAAGGTTTTTGCGATGTTCTGCTGATAGGCGGCTTTGTCTTCTCTTAGCATTTGAGTGCAGCGGTTGTGTTTGGCTACGTAGTTGTCCCAAGTTTCTGGTGCTGGAGCTTCTCTGTACACTCGCCATGCTGCGTTGCGTACTGTCATTTATTTTCGGGTTCTGCTCCTAACGAAAGAAACTGATTTGCACTTATTGCAAGCTTTTGTCTCTGAAGCCTGTGCAATCAGCTGACTGAATGTTTTGACGAACTCGAGCCAGGCGACTTCCGGGGGTTCTTCTTCGAGGAAAGCCCATGTTGTGGCGCTGACTAGCTGGGCGAGTCGGTAGTACCTTGTGATGGTTCGCACAGTATCATCGTTATCATTCCGATATACTGCATAGCAGACGAAGTTGAAACTGATGACTGCGTGATCACTGCGACCCAACGGGCAGTCTAAAACCAACGCATCAATCATATGCTCCTCGTTGGTAAGCACAAAATCCAACACAGATGGCCGGTTACCAGTTCTGAACCGAGTGGGCAAAGTGACGTGGTTGTAAAGAGGAGCAGTAGTTACTAGATCTTGTAAATCGGTTTTGAATTGTTCGCCGGTTGTGGCAGGGGCTTCTAAACAATGTACGTTGAAATCACCCATGATAAGAATGTGAGTGTACTTTGGTTGTTAACTGCACCTTAAAGCAGCCATTAGGTGGTAGTCGGTTTCGGATGTTGAGTTAGGGGCGCGGTACACCAGGATAATAAGGCAAGCGTCCCTGCCTTTTAACTGCAACCTGCACCAAAGAGAGTCGGGGAACTGCGAATCTGAATCCTCCACGGCTTCGCACTGTAAGTCGCTTCGGTAGTACAGGATTACCCCTCCTCCTTTTGTGAGCCTATCGTTCCGGATCAGCGACATGCCGGGTAGCGACACTTCAGCGTCTGTCATTCCCGTGTGCAACCATGTCTCGGTGATACCAATGACATCATACGAGCCGGAAGCTTGGCAATCTTTCAGTTCAGCCAGTTTGTTAGAAAGCCCTGAGCATTTGTATACAATCAGGCCAGTTTCTCGGTCTCTAGGAGCCCGCAGAGAGGTGAAGCTGTCAAGTGTGGGAGAATGCCGACCGATGGGAGGTCGGCAGTTATTCGTTTTTTTGATTGGTCAATGGTACCTCGTTTGCTACTTGATTCGGCCAAGTTGCGTCCTAGCCTTCGTTTAGACTTACTTCAGAGTCAATTAAAGCAGCAGTCAAGTTATGCTTCTGTACATTCGTCAGGATGCTTACCGCTTCAGTTGCTTTAATACTTGAGCTGTGCGAATTGTTTGCGACCTTTCACCGAATTTCGGAAGGAAGATGTTTCCGATTTCTCCGCCATCGATCCAAAACATCCTTTGCTTGTTGCTCTGACTGAACCACAAGTTTTAGGATTCTAGGCCTGCATCCTCTATAATTCGTTGAGAGAGGTATCCTGGTTAGCGATAGTGCCACAACATCATCCAAAGAAAGTGTTTCACGAATGAACCGCCACTGTTCTAAATCGTGCTTTCCGGTATCTTGAACATAGTTAGAAGGATGTTCTGGCACGCCATGTATGAAGACTGTGTTTAGGCTGTCTTGCTTGCTGTGCCCCTCTTCGGTGTTTCGTTTTGGTTGTCGCGCGCTCCAAGGGACATCAGGATAGATACGTATTGCACAGGATTCGTGTTTTAGCGCGCTTGCGGAGAGCAAAATATTTTCCACGTCGGTGGAGGATTCTAGAGTTATTCGAATAAGTCTGGGTTCACCATAGTGTGGCGAGTTCGGAAGACGAGCAATTCGTAACAAGTTTATGGGCTTGGCTTTGATACTCATCTTCATACACAATGAGTCCCATTGGTCTTGGTCGTCTGATAACTTATCCCGCAATGTGATGGCGGTAGATTCAGGGACATTTGAGCATACAACAGCCCGGGCACCGTTGTTGGATCCCTTTTTAATCGATCTACAAGGTATGGTGCTCATTTGTCTTGACTTGTTGACAAGTGATTGTTTGCTGTTTTTCTCTCCATTTGCGTTAACGGTGTTTACAATGGATTGAACCGTCTAGTCTCCTAGTTAACAGAACATCAAGATGCAGCAGCTGATTTTCGGTTTCTTTTTTATACGTAAAATGCAGTGCTGCATGGGCTCAATTAACACGGTTAAGAATTCCAACTAGGTTAACGTGCTCATCCACTACTACGGCCATGTACCGATAGTGGCCGTTAAAGGTGACTATATCTGCCTGAAATTCTGTTCTTGTTAACTTTGCCATGAAGATATTCGCCAGCTTTGGACCCAGGGGAGATCCCAGTAGGAGATCCCGGTAGTATTTGCCGTTAAATACTAACTGTACATTCAATGTGTTGCGCAACAATTGGCATTTTAGCCCACGAGTATGTATACACATTTGTATTTGCGACCGGGTTATATACTCGCAAATGTAATCTACTTTCTTACTCAGCGAGATATTGATAAAAAGCGAGACAATATCAAAAGCAAGCATCACTTTTCCGTCAATGTTCGCATTTTCGATGCCGTCTACGAATTGGAAGCTGTCACGTAGGTTGGAAGTTGCAAGCAGTTGTCCCAATGGTTCCAATTTCTACATGTCACTGAGCGACCGCACGGTAGTGAGGGTTGACCATTAAAAAACTGGGACAGAGTGAAATGTTCGTTTTGTGAATCTTCGGTAACCCGTAAAGACTTGGAACGTTTGTGCCACTACGTTTGAGGATGTCATACAGAGAATCTGATATATACCCCTTAGTCCGAACTTCTTGCAGGCTCTTATTGATCTGTGTTTCAATTTGTCAACGGCATGAGGTCAAGCTCCGTAACATAAATATGTCGTCTATGTTACTTTTACCACATATCTAACCATTGGACTGACGAAAGAAGCCGTAAAATACAAAGATGATTAATTGCAACCTAGCTCATTCAGATGCTTCGGGTACCGCTCCCTCCGTTCTTCAACAGATGGATAGCGCGCACACTCTGTCTTCCCACGAGTATAAAGCCTATAATAATCTCGCTTTGGATTGCCAATGCTAATGTGTTTGAAATTTCAGCAATAGAACTCGATGTGATAAACTCGTTTGTGTTGTGATGACGAGCGGAATCATCTTCCTCAGTGTCATCCTAATCTTTATTGTTATTTCTTTCAAATTCATCATCAGTGCCGATGTTAGCAGTATCGACGCTAGCCAGTGTGTAACCCATATTAGCATCATAAGTATACTATGCTCCTTCGGCTTTATCAACCTTGTCATATACATCCTCGCTGCCATCACCGTCGTCTGTGCGGAGGGGTCAGTTTGTTTTGCATTTTGAGTGAATGGATTGTGACGCGAAATCTCAAGGTGGAGTGCAATTCCCAGTAAAATGAATCTCAGTCAATTCGGTTCATTAGACCACAACTTTTGAAATAAATGGATAATATTTGGTGCTCATCCGAAAACACTGAACTCCACAGCGTGTTTCAACCCACTTTATTCTCACAAGGTAGAGAGAGCAACTATCGAACCTCTACCCCTGAGCTCTGAGCCGCCACAGGCAACGTTTGCCGTCACCTTTAATCATTTTGAAACATCCGATTTGTAAAATGCATTGTAACGCGCAATCACTATCAGGACCGTGCTTCACGGCGAGTTAACTTCTAATGAAACCAATCCCTAAAACCTTGCCTAACATTCATCACCATCGTCATTCTCACTCTAATCATCATACGAAACTCCGCATTTTGTTACTAGTATTTCACCGTGGTTGCCGAGCTGAGCCAAAGCTGAATCCGCCGTAAGCAACGATTATAGCATAGCATATGTGGCTACTCGATGAAGCCAAATAGCTTCCGGAATGTAACACTGTTGGGGACGGAGAAAGTTAATTGACTAAAGTGACGTAGCTTGACCTTGAGACACAAAGTGGGCTAATGGACCGAAGAAATCACTTTGAAAGCTTGAGAATACGAACATGTAAAGCACAGGAAAGCAACTATTTCGACTGAAATAGTGGAAATGTGCTGCTGTCTACTAATTGGAACCAGTGTAGCTTATACAAGAAATTTCAGTTCTGCCCAGTCTTAAAATCCGTGTCAGCAATAGCAACATAATTACCAAAGGCAACAGATCAATATATTGTTTGATTCTGAAGTGCATGTAGTGTGTCTGGGTTGCGACACGCAATCTAACTTGCGTTAACGTTTTACTATGAAGCATATTGTGGATGTCCCAAAAGGTAACATTGAAATTCTATAGCATTTCCCGCAAAGTTGCATAAAATGTCCAAAATTTTGCAAAGAAAGTCCAAACTTTTGCAAAGATAGTCCAAAATTTTGCAAAGAAGGTCCAAAACTTTGCAAAGAAAGTCCATAATGTTGCAACACCCTGTGCTATTCGCCAGCCGCTCAGAGCCAATCCTCTGACCTTAAGTGTGTTCTCATTGGCCGGATGCCAAGGTTTGGAGCGTTAGTCTGGGGAGGTGAGCGCGCTGCTCGTTGACTGGGTGAGAATTGGGAATGAACTTTGGAGAACTGCACTTCGACGGTGCAATGGGCTTGTATGCGCCACCCTCACATCCGAAACGATGGATCATAATTGGTCTGAGAGCAAAAAACAGCTGGAACATAAGCACACGCCCGAAACCATGTCTATGATTCTAACGTCGTCGGCATGCCTTCTCACGTTCGACAGAGTATCTCATCAGGTATTCGTGACCGAGTTTTGGGCGCTTTCGTCAACGGTGATGACTGGCAGCTGGTGGCAACTGTGAACAACGTCAAATATCAAACAGCCTACTCCTGGATTCGTCGTTCTCTTGATCAGGAACCGAGTACTACGCAGGCGCGCGGTCGTAAAAGGATTTTGTTGGAGGAAGACGTAGATGACATCCTGGACTGGATCGCAAGGGACTCAACTCTTACGCTACGGGAAATGCGAGTACGAGTACGAGCAGAAATGGATAAGGATATTTCGAAGTCAACAATTGCACGGCACCTAGATGGTCGATTGATAACTATGAAGAAAATTTATCAGGTTCCCGAGGGAATGAACAATGAGCGAAACAAAGGAATACGCAGGGAATTCGTTCAGCAGTTCCTCCAATTTGAGAGCGAAGGCAAGTTCTTCATTTGGATTGACGAAGCGAACTTCAACGTTTACTGCAAACGTACTCGTGGTCGGGCGCCCAGAGGAGTGAGGGCCTGTTGCAAAGTTGCCAACAGCAGAGGGCACAATTTGCATTTAATTGGTGCACTCACGATGGAAGGGAAAGTGTCGATGACAACCCGGAGAGGCACATTCACAGGTTCCCTATCTCTCGAATGACTGCGAAGCTATTTAGACAACCTGAAACGGGAGATGGAGCTCCGGCAAGTTGTCTTGATATGTGATAATGCACCATGTCACACACGACTGGAAGAACTGTCGTCAGTAGATGGATCCGATGGAGTAACCATACTGAGATTGAGCCCATACTCTCGGTTCCTCAATCCGATCGAGAATGTTTGGCAGGTGGTGAAGGCCAGAGTGAAGAATGAGATGAGAGTGAACTACGAGGAAATTCTGGCCGGGGATCCCCAGAAACTCATGACGCAGATGGAATGGAGGCTGCAGTTTCTTGAACGCATTGCCGAAGCAGCCACCAAGGATATCAGCGTTGTGGGATGTCGTAATGCTATTCGACATATGCGTGTACATTTCACTAATCGTCCAGAAAAAGTGACATATTTTGGTCACGTTGCTGGGCTACTTTTTACGTATCTGTTTGTATGGCAGGTTACTGGCAGCGTGTAGGAACGTGTGAGTCTTCCCAGTGTTTTCAAAATATGTTTGCACATACGTAGGTTTGTGTGTTCGTACGGGGGTTGAAGCGAAATCTGATGTCTAACGCAAGGGAGTGACACGGGACTGGCTTCCAGTGAATCATACCCGAGTAATATGTTCAACTTATGGTCGTTTTCGTGCTGCTATTCGCTGTACCATACTCTTTCATGATCAGCCTGAGATAATGTAGATACAGTTTCTTTGTTCGGAAAACTAGGATGTTTGGAAAGCGCATTGTAGGATCAAATAAGCTTGTCGGGTGAAGCAACCGTCAGATCTATCATAGTAGGGAATATTAGGGTGGATAGTTGAATAGTATTGAATACGAAATTACTGCGCACGTCATGTCAGGTTTTTCCAAGAGTGAGAGGAACTGCTAGATGCGAGTTCGCAAACACGTCCATTGCCAGACAAGATGTCGTCATTGAAGCTGAACGAATGAATCGCGTGTCTAATGGAAACCGTCACTGTGTGATGTTTGTACGCTGTATTGAATGCACTGACGCGTTAACCCGTTACCCGATTGGAAGTTGGTCTGTCAAGTTCGGAACCCACATCAGCCGGTTCGGAAGCTGTACTTTAGATTTAAAAGCAACCATTCCTACAGTAAGCCCAATTTAATTTGCGTGCCAGAAAGATGCGAATAGCTGTCCAGTAAGACTTGGATACAGTCTGGCTTGTTCGGACGATCCTTGTTTGACCCAATAGCGTGCGTAAGCAAATGCGGGAGTAGTTGGCGTGGGAATGTTTCTACGTTGTTTAACGTACTGACATAACCTCAGATACAGACAATTGACATTTTAATGACATTATTACCATCTATCTCAGCTCAGGAAATGTGGCTTGCGAAACCGCAAATTTCGCACAATTAGGGTTTTCAGACTTCAACCATGCGAACATCAGAACGTTATAAACTACCCACTCTGAAGATATCTTCGACGCAATAGGATAAGTAAATAATACTAATGCCGTTCACATTCACCATGTGGTGTATTCCCTAGCTCGCACCCTTGATCCTTGGGTTCACTGTGGAAATATTGTTGCATTTACACCAATACCGACAATTGTTTACACTGCACACAGGACGCAGTCTCCATCAGCGATGTGTGCAGTTTTGTCCTTAGTTCGGTTGCAACATTTGACCGTAGTTTAACCCGGCCAGCGGTGAACAAGTTGACTGTGTTATTCTGGACTGGGCGTCGTTCACCTTACTTGGTGTCCGGCCCCAATACGCTGCGTATTTTCAACCCAATTTCATTTACCTAGTCCAACCTTCCCATGAAAATCTGTCTAACCAGCCTTGGTCGTCGCGATTCCCATGAATGCACTTGTCAACAGAAGGGGTGGAGGGACATACATGGGCGTCGCACACAGAAGGTGCCGTTTATCTTCCACCATCCATCGTTGGACGAGCTGTTGGAGACCTTATCAATGCGAATAAATGTGTAGGTCCGTTTGTATAACTTAAGTTCAAGAATTAAAGGCCATCTGGTGAGCAACTGTTTTCAATTATTCATCCGCAGACCATTACGATCATGTGTACAGGCTAAGCAAATAAAAGTGACCCGGTTAGTTCAAGTTACAAAAATAACGTTAGGATCAGTGTCAGAGTCGGGAAAACGAATTAAACCTTAACGAGTCAGATGTGGACTGCGGAGTTCGATCGAAAGACGTCGATCGTTGTCATCATTTTACTCTATCCAGAGAGAGTGAAATACCTGGACTACCTACTGAGAGCATAAAGACGGCTGGAATCATGGAATACAAACTGTCTCGGCCGTCGCAAGTGTACGAGGCTTGAGACTTTTGATTGGTGCAGGGAAATCTTGTACACACTTCAGATCCCCCTAGTGCGTAGTGCTCACGATATGGACAAGAATGGAGTTGCTAATGGGTGCTGACGGCATTCACGCTTATTTATCTGTTCAAGTGCTGCTGTGGTGGAACGTATACTGGTCGAACGGCGCGACACCTGTCCAAACACGTGAACAATCATTGCGCAGGTTGGTTACATCAAGGCGACATAGGAGCCAATACCAGCCGCATTCTGGCCGATATCTTGGGCACTGACACCAGGTAGACCTGAAACGTACCTATAGAATGGTGTCCGTGAATCATCTCGCTACACAGCTGGGAAAGTCGTACGAGCAAAAGGCTCGGGGACGGGGTTAGTTAAATCAACCATTTTCCTCGGCCTAGGCAATCTGGTAGGCGTCCGCCCACACAACAGACAACCCTTTCATTGAATACCAGTTATCCTCCTTTTTGTTCTTGTTGCTATGTGTTGTGGCACTCTACCAATTGTATATTGCTTGTGTTGAAGAATATATATATATATATTATATAAACGCTGTGTAAAGCGCTACTCGCGAAGAATGAAGACGTTGCGATGAACATCTAACCGGTCAATCTCAGGGTCTATGGCCCAAATCCCAGCTCCGGCAGTCTCCCTCTGGTCAGGCGAAACCGAATTGGAACATTGTGGAGTGCAGCCTTGCTATTCCTTCGCGCTGTAACTCCCAGTACATCATCCATTTGTAGACATGCTTCGACATTTGACAGGAACAAACTGACCTCGCCGAGTATGTAGAAACAATTCGTTTACATCTCTCCAAGTACCACATGGCTGCGAACAGCTGACTGTCGTGTAAGGATGGTGTGTCCATCTTCAAATTAACTCCCTAGCCCATCTCTGCGATTTTTATTGCCCAACGTCCTACTTAAGGTCATCTCATGGAAAACGGAGCCATTAGACGATATAAACAGTTGGTTAGACCATAGGGAGACCACAGACACACCACTAGTGTCGTCTGCAAACAAGGCTCCTTGGTGTCGGGCGAAACAAACGAGCGCCTGTTGTGGATCATGGACTAGAAGTTGGGAAAGGATCAAGGCTAACGAGTCCAAGAGTCAGGGAGTTTATTCCCTTCTACCACATTAGTGTTCGTTCCCTTTCAAGCTTTCGCTATTTAGTTTCTGATTAACGCCTCGAAGCATTTGAACGTTGAGCAATGAGTGGACACACACCACAGCTTAAGGATTCATCTTTACTTTTACAAACTCGTCAAGGGGAGTTCGTGGCACAAGTGGCCAACCCCATCTTCTGCGCAATGGAAATGCGCCTGACGACAAAGGATATGTCATAATGTTGTCGATTACTAAGTCACGTGGCTATCGCACGTACTTCCCGCCGACTCAGTGGTTGCGTTCACGACACGTACGCACAGGGCTTTAAGGAAAAACAGAAGGCACTTCTGAAAATTTCTGAAGGGATGAAACGACCATCTAGTGCATATTCGGGCGCTCAGCCCCCATGAGGCTGAGTGATAGTGAATATTCTTCGTAAACAATTTAGGCAAGATTGCACTTCCCAATGGCCTTAGAAATTTGTGTGTACACTCGCTCCCAGTGTCTATTGATATAACGCGTCATAGTTGTTTCAACTCTTAGTCGGAACAGATGGACGTTCTCCACACGTAGTATCCCAAGCGTGCAGAGTAGCCATTCGAATTCGTAACGTTGCATGCTAACGAGACCTAGACGGCTGACGTGCGCACAAACTAAAACTGGAGACGAATACGCGCAACCTAGCAAGACTGCACTGAGACCCGAATGAGAAACATGACCGGCCGTTAGCAAGTTTATTTACTGACTCGTCCAAGGAGAAGCAAACACTCTACACCTTCATTTTTACTGATCAAAAGAAGGGGGGCTTCGCAAGGCACATGAGTTGTTACCCAGATTCCTGTATGTGTTTGTGCGGTAACCTCCGCAGAAACTACTGATCTCAGGGGGTTTGTTGCGGTATGGCACGATAGAGACAGAACCCAAGGGGCGGGCGGTAATTGTTTATTGCTAGTGGCCTACACTAGGTGTGTTCGTTCATAGCTTGGAGGCGTCCGCTCATCAGCGTGATCTCCATGGAGTGTTCCCCAACTGGTGCTTGCCTCTGTGTTCACTCCTCGTGCGCATGGAACGGTAATCCTGATGTCATCTTCAACATTGGGGAAGTCGGCAGGGCTCGCTTTTGGTGTGTCATCTTGTACCACCACACTACTTATACCCGGCGCAGTAGTACCTACCTTTATTCCACCACACTCCTCCCCTCCAAAGGACTCGCGTCAGCTGCATTCCGTCGGAGTCTTTCTGACCGCCGGGGATCTTCACTATATGACCGTGTTTCCTCCTCCAATTCGTACCACTTCCTCAGCTCGCCGGCATTCACCCTCCGCGATTCACCTTGCCGAGCGATTGTATACACTGGGCCTCGCCGGTCGACTACCTCGTACGGTCCTTTCCACTTCGCTAGGAGTTTCCTCTCCCCTGGGCTGCAAGTGGGATAGCGTTGATGGTCCCTGTACTTCACTTTCGAATCAATCTGAAACTCGATATTCCTTCCACCTTTGTTGGTCTGGAACTTCGCCATCATCCGCGCCTGAGTCGCTTGTAGGTTGCGGTTGGCGATCTTCCGGTTATTCCGTGTCTCCTCGGGAGATATACGGCAAGTTGGCCACATTCCAATCTCTAGGTCCACAGATAGACGAGTTTGTCGATCGTACATCAAATGGAATGGTGATTTCCTTGTGGAAGCCTGTTTGGTTGCTCGATGGGCCAGTAACAGTAGCGGCAACGTTTCCTCCCAGTCTCCACCTTTTGCTGCTATCCACTCCTTGATTGTTCTATTGTTACGTTCCGTCAGGCCATTTGTTTGCGGGTGGTATGGTGTGGTGCGCAATTTCTTAATGTCAAGTTTCTCCAAACAGTTCCGGAATTCTTCACTCTCGAAGCACGGCCCTTGGTCTGTTAATATGGCCTTTGGGATTCCGTGAGCCGCTACCAAGTGATTCATGACAGCATGGGTAACGGTGCTAGCCCGTTGATCCGGGATTCCTGTCACCTCAATCCATCGCGTGAAGTGCTCCGTCATCAATAAAATATATTGGTTTCCAAGCCTGGTCAATGGAAACGGCCCCACCACGTCGACCAACCAAAATTCAACAATTTCCGAGACCGGGATCGTCATCATTTGCTGCTGCATTCCTCGGCAATCCGTTTTCATGAGCTGACATTGTCTGCACGAAAGCACGCACTTCTCAACGTCCCTTTTCATCCCCGGCCAATACGCGCGTTGTTTCAGCAGATCGTAGGTCTTGGAACAACCTGTGTGCGCCATCTCGTGACAAGAAACCACTAGATTCCGTCTTCGTTTCATTAGAATGACTGGCACCGAAGGGTTGCTACCTCCTGGTATCCACATTAAGATGACTGCTTCGTTCACTTGCAGCTTTCCCAGGTCTTTTGCAAACGGTCCCAGCTGCTTCATTTGGTTTTTGTTGAAGTTTGTCCGACCACCTAATCGTACGGTGATCAACTTGCGCAGGAGTTTGTCGCTGCGTTGCTCAGTTGTCAACCGTTCTGGATCCTGCTCGCACAGTATACCGTTAATACCGAAAGCTACGCTCGGCAGGTCATCATCATCTATCATGCGTGACAAGAAATCCGCCGTCTGATTTTCCCTCCACCGCACGTGTTTTTATCGTGAAATCATACTCTTGTAAGCGCAATGCCCATCTCGCCAGCTTTCCTCTGGGGTCTTTTACAGACTTAATCCACTCCAACGGTCTGTGGTCTGTTTCTACGTGAAATCGCTGACCCAGGAGATATGGTCGCCATTTATCTAACGCCCAGACAATTGCGAGACATTCTTTATCCACGGTCGAGTATCTGCGTTCCGCAGGCGTCAAAGTTCGGCAGGCATACTCAATCGCCCCATGATTTTGTTTCAACACCGCACCGATCCCGACATCGCTGGCGTCAGTGGCTGCCGTGAACATCTCACCAACAATGAGCGATTTCAGGGTCAACTCCTGCCTTCACATTTCCTGTAAAATCTGCTCAAAGGCTCGTTGAGCTTCCGCATTCCAAGTGAATTTTCTGTCTTGTTTCAACAGCTCGTACAAGGGTGAGGCCAAGGTGTTAAAATCCTTGACGAATTTGCTGTAGTACCCGGCGCGGCTCAGGAATGTACGGAGAGCGCGTTTCGAGGTGGGAACTGGGCTGCATTGTATCGTCATTATCTTCTCAGGTAGCGGTTCCAGTTCTCCTTGTCCCACTTTATGGCCCAGTAAGGTGACACAGGTCTTTCCGATCTGGGATTTTGTTCCATTTATACGAAGTCCCGACTGCTGAATGCGTTCCAGAACTGCCGCGAGATGATGGATATGTTCCGCTTTTGATTGACTATACAACACGATATCATCCCCGTACACAACCACGTTTTCCAATTCACTCAGAAATCGCAGCATTAGACGTCGGAAGGTAAACGGGGCTCCTGATAATCCAAAGGGCATCCTCTTAAACTGGTACTGTTTCTCACCAACGGTAAACGCCGTCTTCTCTCGATCTTCCTGTTTTATTGCCAGTTGCCAGTATCCTGATCTCAAGTCCAGGACCGTGAATATCCTTGACTGCTGAAGCCGACCAAAAATGTCAGCAACTGATGGAACAGGAACGAAGCGAGTCAAGGAAATTTCATTCAGTCTTCGGAAGTCGACACAGAATCGGTACTTCCCATTCGTCTTCTTCACTAAGACCACAGGAGAGTTGTACGGGCTATGTGCCTCCTCAATCACGCCCGCGTCCAGCATTTCCTGCACTTGCCTGTTCACCTCAGCCTCCAGATAGATTGGTGTCCTTCGAGGTCCATGGGGCCGATACGGTTGGCGAGTTAGCGGGATGGTGTGCTCGATCCAATCGCAAAACCCACATTGGCTGCTGTCATCCGTAAACTAGGGTTGGTATTTGTTGATCAGCGACTGCAAAGATGGGCTCAAATGTAACGCAGCAACGACCGACTGCGAAGATCTCATTTCTCCACGATTAATGAGTGGTAGTGACCCGCATTCCATTAGCAACTTCCCATGCTTTAGATCAATGACAGCTTTATTGAGCTCCAGGAAATCTGCTCCCAATATGGTTTGTTTCGCATCTGGTGACACGAGAAAGAAGTGTGTTCGCTTTCGTCCCCGATTCCCACGGTGTGTTCGGCCATCCCATCAATCCCCACTGAATGACCGCCAACCGCTCTTACGATAGTGCAGCACGACTGAAGCTTTTCACCTCGCCGATGGTTGATTAGTGACACCGTGGCACCCGTATCGATCAGAAACCTTTCCATCGTTCCGCCTACTTCCACCATTGCTTCAACCGCACTCCTGCTCAACGCCCCAAGTACACAATCCTCGATCTGAAAAGAAAAATAAGGTTGGACACGTTTATTCGACACACGAGTAACACCACGCGCCTGCAGACGTTGTCTCTTCCAGTGCCCCGGTTTCCCGCAAATGAAGCAACATCCCTTTGTGCGCACCCGATAACACTGAACGCGAAGCCCATTGATGTCTTCCGTAAGCTGTTCCATCATCCGTTCCAATTTTTGCATCCGTTCCATATTCTCATGAGGCTCTTCCTACAGCGCAGCTAGTGGTGCGTCGTCCAAGTCTCGAGTAGGTTGCGCCAACTCCTCCAATTGCATCTTCCGAGTAGCATTCGCAATCCGAACGCGCTCCGCGGTTGGCTGTGGGAGGCCGGCCAAAAACTGATCCACCAGCAACTGCATCTTTGACGGCCCATCCAACCCCGGCAAGGCGCGGTTCAACAAGCTCCTGAGGTGCACGACAAACACGACGGGATCCGTCCCAGCACCAAGCCGTGACGCCTTAAACCGTCGCATCGCCTCCTGGCGGTCCGCTGGCGTGTCCAGGCCAGAGAGCAACGCTTCCTTCGCGGTGGTCCACACCAACTTGACCAGACCTCTTCGCGCCGCCTCCAGAACCGCCTCTGCCCTGCCCTTGAGGAGACTCCGCAGGGCCGCCATCTTCGCCCGGTACGACTTCAGTCCTACCGCCTCTGCCACCTCATCGAAATCCTCGGAAAACGCCTTCATAGCCCCGTCTTCAAATGGTTCCGGCCAGGGAATCGTAATGATTTGCGAGGTCACGGATTCAAATGGTAAAACCCAAGGGGCAGGCGGTAATTGTTTATTGATAAAGTGGCTTACACTAGGTGTGTTCGTTCATAGCTTGGAGGCGTCCGCTCATCAGCGTGATCTCCATGGAGTGTTCCCCAACTGGTGCTTGCCTCTGTG
>CALYDF020001049.1:0-16490 GCA_944474145.2 Dicrocoelium dendriticum | reverse complement strand
GCAGACCAGAGTAGCACCGGAACGTATGTATGGTGAAAACTGTCCACACACGCGCGCAGTACAATTGAATCGATAGAGGTTCGGATTGCAACCAATCAAATGCAAGATCACATGATAGGCCAAGGAGTGTTAAATGGAAGCTTGAATAGGATAAGCGAATCGAGGGCGAAAACAAAGCAAGGTATTTGAACACGACAGTTAGTGACGACAACACATGTATTGAGCAAATAAGTGTCAACTAGGCTGATTTGTTCCAAGTCTTCGATTGTTACGAAAGTGTTCTTGCTGCCGTGCAGATTGAAATGCTGTTTCAATGGCACAAAGGTCCGAACTAACTAGCATGTCAGTTTGTTTTGCGAGGAATGTACCATCAACCAAATGTGTCTTAGTGGCATGTCCTGCATGTGAGTCCTAGGTAAAAAATACAGCCATGTTGTCGATGAGCCACTCGAGGTGTTAGCCGCCGAATTAGCCAAACCGCGTTCTACCGCATCACGTTTGCTCATTTTGTTCCACGTCTGTTCAATCCCTCCATACTTAGTTTTCCCCTCCGTTTCCGAGTCCAAGACACCGTGCAGCTTTGGGCGAAGGTTCTTGCCATACAGATCAGGAGCTTGGGTCCGATGATGCTCTAAGTCTTGTTGACAAGCCATTTCTATCGCTCCATTTTCAGTTTAAGTTGGTAACCTTCAATGTTCAGACGCTGATGTAGATTGGATCACAGGTAGCCTTTGCACACACTTTAGAAACTACGGCCGTGGATGTCTGTTGCCTCAGTTAAACCCGCTTACAGAACTCTAGCGCGACGCTACGACTGGATTCCATGTCTACGAGTTCCACTGGCATTTTCTTATTGCGCCTATCTGGAGACTCAACTGCCGAAGCCGCAGGTCATGCAGACGTGCGGATTGCATTGAGCACATGTACTGTGGCCGCGCTACTAGACCAGACCCCTGCGATCCGACTTGTAACCTCAGTGCGACTGTCCAGACACGGCGCCAGCAGACGTAGTTTGTTCATTGTCGCAGGGTGCGCTCCCAAAGACTGCATCCCGGAATCAGTTAAGGACGAGTCTATCGTCAACTGACTGACCTTCTCCGTAAAAAGCGCCGCACCGACATCGTGGTGCTTGCCGATGACTTGAGCGATCAGGTCAATAGACTTCAGGTTGACGAACGTGAACTCAGTGGTCAACACCGCCTGGCATTCGCAGAACAGACAACAGTGGTCGCCTACTGCAGCTTTGCGTCGATCACGGCCGCCTTCTATCGAACATTGGCTTCAGTGATTCTGGGGCCAACGTGCTACCTGGCACCAATATCACCTGGCCAGCCGTGGGCACAAATTGACCAAATCGCCACCAGTTATCTCTGGCGGCGCTGCAAACAGGATTGCAAATCAATCTGGAGTACTTATCTCACCTATGATTACGCGCTGGTGGGTGCCGAGGTCATGCCACGTATCGCTAGCTCCCAGCAACATTGCCACAATCGACTTGACGTGGACAAGCTTTCTGCTCCGAACGCTTTTCAGGATGCGTCGTCTTCAAGGCTTAAAATTGCATCATGAACAGGCATTGCAGCGTACCATATACACATCCGACGCGCCTTGTACAACTCTACAACCCTGGTCTGTGGCTTCATCAGTAATCCCGTCAACCACTAGATCCCTGCGCGATCTCTCCAACATCTCGAATCCTGTCGAGCAGTTCATGCTGCGCCGAATTACCAACGCTGAGCTCATACAACTTCTCCAGGAAGATCGCGAGGCCTGGTGGACGCAACGAGTCATTGAGATGGAACAGGTGGCCACCTCGGAGAATTTCCGTAAACTTTTCCTCCTGCGCTGATCCACTGGAAGCATAAGGTTGACCTGAGCGGTTTTGTGCGAAGCCAATAGCGTGCCAATCTAGCATCAAAAACGCCAACTTGAGCGTTGGACCGGGCATCTTAGGCAGCAGCACTGATGAGTTCCCATTCAGGAATCCAGGTTGCTCCCAGGTATGTAGACGCTCCAACACCATCTGAAGCTAAGGTTTCTCATGAGCTTCGCTTGTTAAAGCACTACAGAGCCCCTGGCCCAGATGAACACCCTCTGGCCTTTTCAAAGCTAGAGGCGCAGCACTTGTTTGAGAGTTAACTTCCTAATCCAAAAGATTTGGGTCATTGGTTATCCCATCTGATTGAATGCTAGCGGATATCATGTTTGTCTTCAAAAAGAGTACCCGAACTGACTGCGTCAGCCACAGAGAGAATCGTCTCATATGCGTTGCTTCCAAAGTACTCGCCGCGGTGCTTTTAAGGAGGCTCAGCCTGGTACGCGAACAGAGCCTACAGGAAGCTCAAGCTGGGTTCCGCTCATGTCGGAGTTGTGTTGATCACATCTTTATACTTCTCCAAATACTCGAGGGTCATTAAACATTTGGCTAGCAAACGATTGTAGTTTTAACTATAAAAGCCGCGTTTGACTTAGTCGAACGAGCTGCTCTCTGAAGTTGTCTCTTGTAAAGGCGAGTGTCTGAGAAGTACGTCAACATTCTTCTAGCTATCTACTCTCAACCCTCGAGCCGAATGAATGTGTACGGTTGAGTTTCCCCTATTTAGTATCATCAGTGGCGTGAGACAGAGCTGCCCAGCATCACCCCTCCTGTTCAATTTCGCTATGGAGGATATTCTGGAGAGTGCACTGAAGAACTACCAACCCAGCGACAACGAGCTGTTTCCGGGGAACCGACTTCGGGATTTCGGGTATGCAGATGACCTCGCCGTAATTTGCGACTTCTCACAGGTAGCCGAAACCTCCTGTGTAGACTGGAGGTCTTTGTCTCCCAGTTTCGAATGACCTCACCCCATCGAAGTGCAAGGTTTTCCTGCAGGACTGGTTAGGCACTGCATCTATGCTTCCCCTTTCAGGTCATTTGTTGGAAGGGGTAGACAAGTTCATTTACCTCGGAAGCTGCCTCGGCGCTAATGGTTCAATGGATGAGGTCCCTTTGGGTGTTCCTAATACTCTGGTTGCCTTTGACAATTCCCGCCATCTCTGGCCTCTAAGTGATCTTAGCCACTCCCTGAAGAGCCGAGGTTACAATGCGTTCCTGCTCTGTGGCTGCGAAACAGTCTGTTCGTGCAAAGGATGTTAAGTGGCTGTCTACTTTTGATCACAGCTGCCTTCGGAGCATTAATGCTGTACGGCGGCGACATTACACTAGTAATGCGGATGTTAGACGGAGGATTTTCAGATCAGACAGACTTTGCCGGCCGCTGCGCAGACTTCCGTGGCTTATCCACGTGCTTCGCATATCTGCTCATCGTTTACCTCGCTGTTCCCTCTTGGCGCGCAGTAGTCGGCTGGAAGCGAAACAAGGTGTCCAATGTTTGGCTTGGGCTAGAAGTAGTCAGAAGCTAAGCTCAAATCATATGATATATATATATATATATATATATATATCCGACACGATGTAAAAGAAGCGTTTCAAGCTATCGACTAATACGGGCATCTAACTCCGTCAAGCTTTCTATCCAGTCGATACACAGGAACTTACGTTCGTCGGTTAGGATTTTTGTCATTTTCTGAACGTTACCGGTTTTGCTCGTGATTACTGCTCCTGAGCTTTTATACGACTTCATTACGACCACTCCCTTAGTCCTCAACGTTTGCAACCCTTTTAAATGTGATTCCACACTTTCATTTGCCAGTACCACGATAACTTCATAAGCAATGTTGGCCAGTTCGTACTTAAACCAACTGACATCATAACTGGTTTATTTAACTTTTGCTATTTAGTCGAAAACTTTTCAAACTGCACTTCAGTAGACAATCGATTCCGTGTATTGGGAGTAATTTTTAATCAATCCCTATAGGCTTCCACATGCAGATTATCAAGTTAAACATCTGACACACTCAAGGTACTTGCTAAGATCACGTGTAACGGTTTGGTAATTGTCAGACCGTTACTACACTTGTCTCTATGTAGCGGTGTGTCAAAGCTGACAGTTTTTGACATACTTATGTCTACTCATGTTAATTCTGACAATAGACTAGCGTTAAAAGTATTTACCGATACAAGTCACATTCATTTTGTATTATCGGAATGTGTCCACTTCGTCAAGCATACAGAAGTACAAGCCCATACATGCCGGAACAATAGCTTAACGTTGGTCACTTATTCCTTATCTAGCGGGACTTTTGTTGGACCGAGAATCGAGCGAACAATTTACGCTAAGAGGGTATTGTGTCGTCCATTTATTGAACCACCTTGTTCAGATTTGCTAAACACGTATTTGTGATACAGTTGAATATTCACCCACCCTGGGTGCATAAAGCACTTTCTTGACTCGACTTAACTAATTGTTCTTCCAGTGAGGAGGGACAAGCGATTCCGGACCGAACTACCAGGCAACGGGAGGCGGAAACAGTTTCCGCCGAGAACTGTGAACCGATAGCCTTCTGACAATTGGAAACAATTCATTCGTTTGAACGGACCACAGTTTATCATGAATCAGTGGAGATTTTAAATGCTTCAATGACATGGGTGGAACTGAAAGCATTCAGTGCTCCTTTGTGTAGTTAGAAAAGAGTAACAACAGCATGAAACATTTGATGACAGTGCAAATTTGTACAATGGAGCAATAATTTTATATGGGTAAAAAAGCTCAAGCTTAACCGGTCCCGTAGGAAGGTCATGGTGAAAGCTCAAAACATAAAAAATTGTTAGAAAATTTTGGTTTACACCGGTGAACTCACTGCAGTATGCGTAATATAAACTGTAAATGCAATGTAATCCATAAGGAAGAATGACAAATGAGACGTTGGTTACAAATCGTATCGCATGATGGTGAAGACAAAAGGGAGGTGAAAAAGTTGAAAGGTATTCTGGGAGTTGGACGGACCCTTGTGTTTATCCATTTGTAATGAGTCATATGGGCTGATGCACCAAATGCACTGCACCGACAACTTGGGCTTTGAACTCTGCCAGCGTGGGAGCACATATGACAGATTCCGGTAGGGCATTCCACGTTCTGCAAACGCGTACGGAAAGGAAAATCAGAAGGCATTTCGAACGACTGTGCTGCTCTACCAGCTTGAGATGGTGCCCTCTCAAAATACTGTTGTGACTGAGCTCTAGCAAGTAGCAGCAAGTGTGGTTGGGGTCGCTCAAAATCTGGTAAGTCAAATTGAGGTCCCGTGCGATCACCGACACTGTCTGCTGAAGACCCCGAGCACTTGAAGCCTACGTTCATATGGCAAATTATACAGACCCTGAACATTCTTCGTTACTTGGCGTTGGGGTATCTAAGGCGGTAGGATCTCTCTTTAGCGATGGCTGCCAGAACTGTATTGCGTACTCCACATGCGGACGTATGTATGAGTCGAGAAACTGTGGAAAATCGATGGATCGATTCGTCTAAACGCACGCTTCGGCAGACACACGTGCTGACGCCGTTTCAGCCTGATTCGAACATCCAAGGTCTCCAGAAGACGTTTGAAGCATAAGGGTTGCTAAGTTTTTTGCAGAACACCACCTGGTGCCGTAAGTGCAGCACCCTACATTGGTCCACATTAAATTAAAGTAAATTCTGGATTGACCACGCGTATACCTTTTCCAGATATGCTTGTAGTACTGTAGTACTGCTGTTTTGCTCGCCCTTCACAGCTTGATGTCATCGGCCTAAAGCAAGCAGTTGATATACGTAGTTGGCGTACGTCAAAAATAAGCGCGGTCCTACTACTGATCCCTGCGGTACTCCGTATTCAAATGGAATGGGAGCTGACAGCGATTCACGCACTAGTACTTCCAAGCGCTGGTGTAGAAAAAGCTTCTGATCCACCCTAGGAGCGGCTCACCAGTATCAAAGTTCTGGTGTATGTTGAGGATCATGTCATGGTCTAACCAGTCTAACGCCTTTGAGAATTCGGGAAAAATCACATCAACACCTGTGCCAGAGTCTACTGCCTCATCCCAGATGGATCGTGCTAGTAGTAGATTTGTACTGCCCGATCGATTTCGTCGGAATTCATTCTGTTCCGATGCAAGGTAGTTTATTTCTACCAAGTAGGCCATTAGCGCATCAGAAATAATAGGTTCCATGACCTTTGAAAGTATCGGTAGTAAGATTACGGGACGGTAGTTGGTTGGATCGGAACAACTAAATTGTGAATAGGAGTAGTCAACCCATGTTTCCACATGTCGAGCACGTACAGCTCGTCAAACAGCCTTAGAAGAATCATGCGAAAAGTCAACTAAGCTCTCTTCTACCGTCGCTAGCGACTTCGGGTGTATAACATCAACTCCTGGAGAGCTATGCTTGCGCAAACTGAACAGCCTTTTTAGTACAGTTTCTGCCGTGAAGCATATGTGGGTTTTGGTGGTGAGACAATCTTTGTCATAGGGATATGAGGCTAGTGATTGCATGGAAATGTTGCAGCATATTGCAAGCGCAGGCTATTCGCCGCCTCCGATGTCCGAGTTGGTCGGTCCGATGTCTGAAAAGGTAAATTCCCCGTTTCAACTTATGTAGACTTTTGAAGCGTTGCTGCAGAATCTTGTGGTTTGAGACCACACGCTTTGCCAACTTTCGATAGAATGCCATTCTTTCCTCGCAAACAAACTGAGTAGTTGTTTCGTTGGGTCGCATAGGTCAGCCAAGTCTCCGTGCTCGGAGAGATATGTCAGGCTGAGTTTCGCACCGCTGTATACTTGCCTGTCCTACTTCGTAGACACGAGAACACGTTTCTCGGAACGAAGGTCTTACTCACTGATGCTTCGGCAACCAGAGTGTTAAAGTGGCTGACAAAATGTTCCCATGCGCTAGCCGGTGCATCGTCTGCCAGAAAGGTTCAATCGGTTGTCTCGCCTAGTCGAGCCAATATGTCGTAGCGTATATACGTTCGGGTTGCGTTGGCAATTTCCACGGGATATTCTGCATAGAAAATGTACTCATGAAGTAGGACTGCATGATCACTGTGGCCCAAGAGGACGTCTCTCTCTACCAGCACTTCTTCGTTGGGGAATATCCGATCCAGTATTGATTGCTTACCTATTTC
This sequence comes from Dicrocoelium dendriticum, assembly GCA_944474145.2. Taxonomy (NCBI): domain Eukaryota; kingdom Metazoa; phylum Platyhelminthes; class Trematoda; order Plagiorchiida; family Dicrocoeliidae; genus Dicrocoelium; species Dicrocoelium dendriticum. The sequence goes on along the minus strand of CALYDF020001049.1, from coordinate 9,446 downwards.
TCTGAATCTAGTGGGAGTGTTGATGTGACCATACAACGGAAAACTGGAGACAATCGCTTGTAGATCGGTCTTAAACTGTTCTCCAGGAGCGGCTTGGGATTTCAGACCGTGGATGTTGAAATCGCCAGTAATAAGAATGTGACTGAACTCATGTTTATCGCCCGCCTTACTGTGGATATCAAATAGAAGTATATCTCGGACATGGAGGAGGAAGGGTGGTAAACGCTCGTCACCAAACAGGTGTCGTGGTATTTCAAACGTAGATAGCACCAAAGGGGATTCTGTACCATGCTGACCAGATTCTCTGTGACTTCACATTGTAAATCTCTGCGGAAGTACAGACCCACCATTTACCTTTGCTGGGTTGGTCCTACCGAACAACCGACATGCCTGGCAGCAAGATCACGATGTCACTTATTTCGGGGAGTAACCATGTCTCTGTTATAGCGACGAGGTCATAGATCGACCATGCTTGACCCAGCCGCATTTCGAAAGTTTGCTCCGTAAGTCTTGAGCGTTAAGGTGCCTACAGGAAAGCTTCATGTATGTCAAAATGCTTGACTAGGAGCATATGAAAGAGCTAGATTTGTGCCGACCGATGAGAGACTGGTACCTAATCGTTTTTGGGTGACTTGCTAATTCTCGATACGAATGTAATCAGATTTTGGTCTCACTTGCACCTGCGGTATGTAATCCATCCATAGATTCCTCGAAGCTACGAGTCCTGGCGCAGAAGTTGCGGAATCACTGTTGTGGTTATACTGAGTCGCAGGTGGTTTCGTATTCTTGAGAACAGCGAGTGGCTGCGGCTCTCGAACTACTGTCTTCAGTAGTAGCTCCGAAAGAAGTGTGTTGTTTAGTATCTGCTAGCTAGTGAATAAGTTCATGGCCATCTGTTGTGACTGCATCGTTAGCTTCAGTATCTTTGGGCCACTGACTTTGTAGTGTGGCGACACGTGTAACCACGTAATCGACTGACGTATGACGTCACTAACACTGAGAGCTACACGGATGTACCGCCAATCTTCCAGGTCATAAACATGGGCTTTTTTGTAGTTAGCTGCCGTTAGTCCGGGCATGCAATGAACGACAACGCATTTCTGCTACTCTCCGTGTAGTGGTCAGCTGAATTCGTTTTGTCCCACAGGTGTTCGCTCCGTGGAATATCCGGAACTATGCGTATCCCACTGTCTTCAGTCCGCAGGCGGTATGCCGACAAAAGTACCGTCTAGACATCTTCTGTGGAGCCCAATGTTATTCGCATTAGCCGGGACACACCGTAGTGCACTGAGATTGGGTGTCTAGTGATACGCGCTAATTTAGTCGGCCTGGCTTGATCTCCGCTTCTATCACAAATGAAATTCCACTGCTTTAATTCGTCCTACTATTTATCCCTTTAAGGAATTAGCCTTTCACCCTTGAACGTTGGTGGATATGTCAGGTCACCTTAGTTCTGCCTGGTCTTCGGTGATGTGGAAGGCACGACAATCGTGGCTTTGGTGACATCTCTGCAGATTGCATCTGGTTCTTGACCTGTGTTGTGGTTGTACAGGGTGAGGCTGTTTAAGTCGCAATTTCCTTATATTAAGCAAAATCGGTTGCATAAATGGATCGGTCTTAAGAGCGCTTCGGATTTCGTTGGTCAATCGGAAGAGTGGGCGTTACCGATGTTGCATCAGTCGGTAGGTTGGATAAGAGGATGTGGGTGGCAGGGCTAGGCATGCTTCTATCGGTCGCGATGACGACGTGGTTCGTGGTTCCCAAGGTTGCAAGTACTGCGCGGCAGTGCGAACGCTTGCCTCATTTCCTTGGTTTCGAGGCAGCCATTAGGGAGGCAGATGAGGTGCTGGCTGTACTAATGTCGCCTCGAGCGAAGCAATTTTCGCAGTTAAACGATTTTCAGTTTCTGCGACCAGGCTGTCGTATTTTCGTGTTAATGCTAGTACGCATTTTATCAGTGAAAGCGCCGTACACCTAAGACAGAACCAAAGTGAGCCTTCTTCTACAGACTGTGACTCAGTTCGAATGGTAAGGGCTAATGGAATTTTTACACGTCAAGCCTACTTTTAACAACTTAGCACATGTTTGGTTATTACGATATACTTCTTTTCGGCTTACTTGTGTTGTGGCTGTGATGGCCGAATGGTCAGTACCTTGCTTGCGGGTACGTAGCTCATCATTGTCTCCTAGCGTTAGGTCGCCGATCGCCAGGTCAAGGTCAGATCATTGAATTAGCGTGCTTTGTGTGTGGCGTCCGTGCGTCGTACTATCGAGAGCAAAGCCGCTAATGTAAGTAATTATCGTGCTGGGTAGGTTAGTCGATCAAACCGGCTGAGATCAGGAGCGGCGAAAGTTGACAGTTACTTAACCGGAGGGGTTGCACAATGAGAGTGTATTTGTATCCGTAGCCATGACACATGTTGAAGAAATGGAATGAGTGAATGCTTGATGGAAAGCTAGGAGACTCATCTATCGAAAGGTAAGAATCCTGAGTGGGTGATTAGAATTTCATGATTTAATAAGGGCAAAAATTTGCCCAAATTTGTGAATCCGGTAGAAACAACCTCCGCTGTAATTATTCTAGAGAAAATGCTTTTTGTAGATGGAGCCCGTTAAACCGAACTAAAAAAGTGTAAATTCAGCGACGTGCAACAAAACGTCACGCAGAAAATGCGAAAATAAATGAAGTAAGATATGGAGCAGTCACGGTGAAACGCAGTAGCCTTGTTTATGATCACTTGATTACCACAGGATCACTTCGGCCACTTTATTCCGTAAAATAACTTCAAATACAGCTATTGAATCAGTATAGTCAGAAAACGGAATCTCTTAGGGACAACAGAGTTGGTGGTGTGCAGAGAAGAACATTTGCGACCAAGTTGGGTTAGCTGTTTGCATTTACGAACGATTCCTGAAAGCATGAAGACTGGTAAATTGCTCCCCAGAATACAACAATTTACCATGTGTGCAGTCGAAAGTATTTCTTTAGTCACGAAGACAGATATTTTCAAACTTTCTTTCACTATCTATCATTGCTATCATTGAATAGAAAAGCTAAACCGCTACCCCCTGGGTAGATATGGAGCTACGATAAGTACACCTGAAGGTCACTGGAACGTGTCTGAATTATCAGCTTTTTACGACGAATTTTCTTGAAAACTTTCAAATTTACCGAAGTTCACGCGATTGCTTTATATTTACCACTTCCTTTTTTAGGTACTGGCTCAGTTACACTACTATGGAAGTCATCGATCATATTTTATACACAGCGTGTAGCATTTGACACGTCGTCGATTCCAAAATTCAGCACAGTTGTCGAGTTCGACTACGGATCGCCTGTCTGAACTAGTTGATTTACTGGGTGCCAGTTCGATTAGCTTATTTTACAACGTTACGCAGCTAACAGGACTTGACGATTGGGGAAAGTAATGTTGGCACATTAAAAGTCACGGTCTTATTTGTCATCATCCACATCATAACCCATAAACCGGCGAACAAGTCCACTTATTTGTTCCATCGTTCTCCAGGCCCTGCGACAATTATTGTTTCACAACGCTGCTTACTCGCACATCGAATTACCTCAGCGCAGTTTTCCCTTTCTGTCATTTTGAACGGTCATTTCCTTGGCGTTTTTCTTTTCCAAATGCTATTCTCTAAGGCATTAGTAGTTGCGTGAGATTCCGAGGAAGGAATTTGAAGGCACATATGTAAACTACGTTCAACAGACAGCGGATATAAAAACAGACGTTGAAATAGCTATTCAATCAACCGAAAGGTTTGAATACGTGTTCGAAAAAAATAAAACCGAAACCCATGGAAGTGTTCATTTACCGCAGGTATTCTATGTACCGTTTCGTGTACTCCCCCTCTTCTTGACTAGCTACTTTATTGTAGACATAAAGAACTTCCTTGACAACTGAGTGATTCGAGATGCGAAGCTTTGTCCGCTTCGGGGTAGAAAACACAAGTTAATGAAAATTATTGATACACACTACATCTGGCATCTACTCTAGTCTGGTAGGCGCTACAATATTCTGTCCCCCGAGAGTTGTGACGAATGCAAATGAAATAATAAATGTGCCCATTGGCGACTCGTCATAAAACCGGTTTGGTTTCCATTTGAGGCAACCGAAGGAAAACATCACCCGCACAGACAGAAGTACATGTGTAAGCATCATTGCTTACACTTCAGGGTTAAGCAGTTCCTGAGTTGCAAAGATCAATAGAATTCGCTTTCCGTTGGGATACACCCAGACTAGTTCGGAGCAATAACACCGCAACCCTAGCTTAGGTACGCGCGTGGGAAGTCTACGCGATGCTAAATAGGTCTGGCAACTGTCACATTCTTGTTTTCACAGGGCCAGGCCCACTATGGCCTAACGACACGTAGTTGCGAATATTCGTAGCAATTAGTTGCACCATTAATATACTCCGTCTTCGCGGAAGCGAGCGCAATTTTTGTTAACCAACATGGACGTTCTACCTGTTAATTCTGTTTGCAGAAGGATAATGCTCCAATTAGCACAATGCGTTTTCCTAGATGTGTTTTGCACCCTGTGAATTCTTTCCGTGTTGTTCCCCACAAAACGAACGTGATAAATCGAATGTCTCAGTTTTGAGAAAAAAGTATTTTAAAACAGCACGAGTGTGAGTTGGTGTAATGCTGATGCATATCATAAAGCCAAGCATTGAAACGCAGATGTTTGATTAATACTACTGATACGGTTTAATGTGCCTATAACTGGGAGTACACTGGTTGATGTGTGGTGGCAAATAACCTTTCCGTTGCTACAGATGAAAACGGTGAAGACGAAATTTTCAGCTGACATGACGTGTGAAAAACCTTATAAACACATATGCCGCGCTCCGAATACAGAAATGTAATCCTTATATACGAAGTTCGGAAAAGCTTCCAATAAATGACAATTTTGGGGTTGTTAGTAATTCGATGGTAAATTAGTGCAACAAAGTATTTGCTACATCCTTGAAGCAGCTTACTGCTTTTTCACACCTAAGCTTTCGTTGTCATTCAGCCGGCAGAGTTGTGGAACGTTACCTAAGTTTAGCTCAGTGGGTAAGCAACGGAACAAACAACTTGCTCTTGTCCCAGTGTCTGTTGCGCCCACCAATGTATGGAGACTTGACTTATCACCTGAATTGTGGAGATTTGAGATGTGAGGGCTATAAACACCGAGCACCAAATATTTCGGCTCCCAGACACGGAACCGCGTTTCACTCTTGACCTTTCAAAACATGACACGTGACCGTCATCATCGGTGTCTTTACCGTTATCTAGCCTGACCACCCGTTTGAAATGTGAAGGCCACTGTGCCACTGGCAGAATCCGCCTGTCACTGTGACTAGAAGTAGCCGCGCAACAAGTGTCACCACAGTGTGATCATGTGTGACTTTATCTGTGTCACGCATAGCCAGTAGGATCTATACACCCGAAATGGTAAGCTCAAGAAACGTGCGATTTGGAACATCGATTGAGTTGAATTCGGTGTTCCAACTGTATACGGGGAGTTTACTGCGTCGTAGCTGATTCCATGATTGATCCATTCATTGAAGTCACGGCCTCCCGAAGTCAGCAATCGAGGTAGTGACGCCAAGTGGGAACACACAAACACCTGTGTCGAACACAGGATTTGACCACCCCAGTTCTCAGCCAGCCTACAGTGAAAATTCATGATATGTACGATCTGTGGCAGAATTCGGTCCTGCGAAAACAAACGGTTTATTCTGCAAAGCGAGTTCAGCAAAAGCGACAGCATGACAAACATGTAGGAACCTCGATGTAAATAGGTAGGTCATTTTCGTAACTAACGCTGCTGCTGCATTTACGAGATTCTTCCTTTGAATCAGTTAAACAAACCCACTCCAGCGAACCAAACAGCGCGTAGTGCAAATATGCGTAGCTGTCCAATCAACTGCTCTGTTCGCTTGCACCATGTTAGCTGCTTGCTTTGCCAGGTGAATGGTATTGTCTTCTGCTTGCACAACGCCATCACACTATCCACCACAACTTCCGTACTACACAAAGGCGGACGAGGCGCTTTACTTCGGACATGGCCGTAACAATCGTTGGTCCCAAAACTGTAACAAGTTGGGCACCTCGATAAAGAAGAATCGGCGACGTACGAAAATTCCCGTAGATATGTAACCAACATAATCCGTCTCAACGAGACTGGACCTTAACGTGGTGCGACGATTTACGCACCTTGCAGCGATTCGATTATAGTGGCAGTATACAAGAAAGCCAGTCGCACAGACTGTTCTAACCACAGGGGTATTAGCCTAACGCCAGTTGTGACAAAAGTATTGGCCTCGATTATCGTTCGTCACCTCAGCGCGATACAGGAATATGGGAGTAGGGAAGAGCAGGCAGATGTCCACCCAGAACGTGGCCGTATAGACCATATATTCACTCTGCGGCAGGTGCTAGAGCAGCGCCACGCATACCACAGACTGACAATAGCTGAGTTCCTCGATTTCAAGAGTGTGTTCGATTCAGTCCATCGAAGCGTTCTGTTCGAAATACTTGCGCGGAAAGATGTTCCCACGAAATATGTGAACATCCTACCTGCTCTGTACCCGAACACTGTAGGCCGCGTCAGAGTGTACGGTGTCCTATCGGATAGCTTTCCGACCACAAGAGGCGTTCGTCAGGGTCATCCGACTTCCCCATTTTTGTTCAATTTCGTCGTGGACTCTATCATGGAGTGTTCCCTTGCGGAATCTCCAAATGAAGGCACTGAAGTGCTGGCTGATGAACGATTAGTTGATCATGAGTATACGGACGATATCGTCTTGCTTTTCGATGATGTTGCGGTGGCACAATCAACCCTGAATACTAGCTTGTCTAGTGGTCCCATTATTTGGTATGCACTTCGTACATTCAAAGCAAATTGTTGCTGCAGGACCACCAGCCACTTTATGAACACTTGACCATTTGTAAGGAGGAACTCGAATTGGTGGATCAATTCAACTCTCTTGGCAGGTGCATCAGCAAAGATGGGCGCATAGAAGCTAGTGAATATAACCACAACAAATATAAACCTAGTCCCATTAAATATAAGAGAAAGAATTGATCGGAAATGTAAATCAGGAAAGATACAAGAAGCAGGACAATGCCTTGACGTCTGCCACTGGTCAAAGGACACCGGTCTGTCAACTGGTTGTTGCCAAGTACCTTCCACTTTCGTCCAAACAGAAAGTCCTTGATCTAACTGTGCAGTGATCTAACAACACAGCACACTCTGTTTGTGGAGGAGGGCGTCATAGTTTACTTGTAAAATACTTGGCCTAACTCGATGTGGATCACTTCAAAAGAGTTTCTCTTGTTCACTGCCTGCAGACATTCATGCCTCGTCAGGATTAACTTGGTAACACATGGACGAACCCAAATGAAAGCATGTTGTGCAGGCACCAGTAGCTCTTTTCGATGGAAGAACAGTAACAAATCATTCCACGTGACCTTCACGGTTACCCTGACAAAAGTAAATGCCAGCCAAATAGGCTTGTGGTTGTCATACCTGCTTAGGTCACCGAGATTCGCAGTCATTTTAGTCACTGAGAATATCCATTTGCGCGGTAGTGCACCATCGCACAGTGATCTGACGAACAGGTCCGTCTTGGCAGGCGAGGTAATGATCCGAAGGGTCTTGAGAATCAGTGAGTGGGGCATGTCGCTCCCAAAAGGCATGCTGCTGTTAAGAAAGTGAGTACCTGACGCGTCTCTTCGACACCACACACCAGCAAGTTGATTTCATAAGGGCACTGTATGTCGAAATCGGCACAGAAACCCGAATATTCTCAACTACGGAAGAGATGTGCGCGGACAACACGGACACACATGCAGTGCTGCAGCTAAGGGTTGTCCGTCACAGCCCTCTTGGAATGGTGGGTAACCTACCGGATTCAGGTGTCGCGTCAAGTAAGCAAACATTAGCTTCTAGGCCCTGCAATTTTTCCCAAATAATTGAATTGTTCCATAATGCTCTCGTTTGAATTGCATCCGGTATCATTTCTACGCACCAAGCGCACGCAGTGACCTTGGTATTGAGCTAGCCCAAAGCAGCCAATGACGGCTGACTTAATAACCCTTGCACTAATGTATGAGCTTGTGATGTGTGATGTTGACGCTTGGGCGGCCTAGCCTGACTAATCTGAAGCTAGTTCCAAGTGGCTTAGAGGCGCAACGTTGTTCAAACACCTGATGCGGCTGGGTATCAGTAGGCTACAATGTACGTAAATGTATGCCTTGCGAATGGCAACAACGGGGGAGGGGCTGACTGTGAGCACGGTAATGCGACACCACATTAGCTATCTTATGGCTAGTTTTGCACTGGCGCAGCCTAAAATTTTGGGACAACCTACAAACGCTAAGGCATACGACGGTACTCTGCCCGGATGGCGAGGGAGTCCGAGGTGCATAGCAGCGAATGACCAGGGAGGCGTGACGGGCTTGCGAGCGGCGGTCTGCCTAGAGGGCTAGTGCAGAAATACGAATGTGGCAATTCTGTTACAACGCGAATAGACCCTGCTTTGTTACAGCAGGCGTCGCTTATCGTCGTAGTGGATGCATTACCCAGACTTGTTGGTCCCTGAAGCAATTGAGATACTGCGACCTGGCTGTCGGCAGTTTGCATCGCCTGAGCTGTACACACACACGCACACATGCGTGGGCGGACTGGCGCAGACCCAACGTAAGGTCAGTTGATACGCATTAGCTGAATTCGTATGCCGTACTCAGTTGTGTGTTATGTCCACACTTGAGAATCACTGTATCGTTTTGTGGCAGCTTTGTCTGGCCATTTTATCGGCTGTTCTCCGGCAGACGTACTTGGCAGACACAGCATATCGGCGAGCGGCACATCAAAATTTTACTACAGTATTTTTACTTACAAATCCAATAATTCTGCGAGGTTGATAGCACTGAAATCCCTGTCTAACGATCTGTGAACACGTAGTCCATAATGACAGATGGCAGTACAATGGCGTGAAACGAGTCAAATTGCTCCCACTTCATACATCCCGTAGGTTAATCGGAATGAACAGAAGGTTAAGTAACGAGCGTAACAATGAAATGGAGTGCAACTTGGTGATTTGCAGAGACATTTGCATAATAATTGCCATACATCCATTTAGTTGCAGCTAACCGTTCGACATATATCACTTCTTGGGTACGAAGTGGGAAATTCGAGAACATTATTTTATGCATAAAATCTCTCTCCTAATTCCAAAAGATAGGAGAAAACGAAAGTTCCGTGATGACACTTTTACGACCTATCAACGCTCCGGCAGGTTCGGTGTGTCCGGATATCAATACAGTCACGGGTATATGACCGCGAATTATCGGGATCTGGGGTACAAAAGTTTATGACGTGCTTGTGAGTAAAGCGAAAAAAAAGCGCAACTTGCCACTGAACTCTGGGTTGACAGTT
>CALYDF020001048.1:0-16491 GCA_944474145.2 Dicrocoelium dendriticum | reverse complement strand
TTCACGTCGGTTAAGCACTTCGAATGTTTTCGTATCTTCAGTCCTCTAAAGCAACGCAGACTACCAAAGGAATAATAGATTTCTTTACTAGAGAGCTTGATCTTGTCTATTCTTACCTAAACCATAGATTATTAGCAAGCTATTCGAAATGAAATATGTGGGACATCCTAAGACAATTTTCGACAGGTTAGTCGGCAGCAGCATTAATGTCAATGCCGACGCAAGTATCCGACGTCCGTGCATGAATCAGGCAGGCCTAGTGAGCCATGAGCGACGCCACTCGGGACCACCACCGAAGCGACGACGGCTCCTGCAGAGAAGGTAGGCAGAACCGGCGCAGCTTTGCTAGGTACGCTGCATTCGATTTACTAACCGTTTGCTTGTACGTTGGATCTCTTTATTTCTGGTGGTGGGTTTGCTATGTTGTCTTTGCACGTTTTTATATCACCTATTAATGTCTACTTGTACTATCTTCTTTAAACCTGCACACGTCCCTTAAACTACTTTAGTTAATTTTGATAACATTTTCACGTTCTTGGAATTTGTTTTAAATCTATTCACTGACTTCTTGAACTTATCGTAGAGTTGTTCTTAACCAAGTTATTTCAAATGCTCATTTATTGACGAGTTATGTCACCGTATCTGTATGCATTTTTGAGTTCTTTTATTTGATATCTGCATTTCGAATGATTGGCTGTTGTTTGACATCCCAGGTGTGGCTGCGCTTGATGTGCATGTTGACAAGGTGGCTAACTGTCTATTACTCTCTATCCCGTCCATACTGGCTCCAGGAGACATTTGGTCATTGCTGGAGGGGAGGGGTTGCATGGACCTTTTGGCCGCACTAGGCTCGAAAAGTGGTTCCATGCACTCAGTGTGGAGCGGACTACGGTCCAGCCACCGCCTTGTGTGCGGTTGATTCCCCAAATACAGTGTGCTTGTGTTTGCCTGTGAAGGAGTGTGGGCCGGCTCCGTTGATGAAACGAGGCTCCCATCCACATGTATCCCGGTCTTATTCCTTCGATTTTACGTTGGATTTGAGGTGTGTGGTTGGAGTTGTGGGTGGTGCAGCACAAGTCACCCATGGTTTCTCTGTAGTTGCAGACATCCGTTGGCTGACCACAGTGACAGGCAAATCCGAAACCGGATTCCGCCAACCATGGTCTCCAAGGATAATTAGAGAGAAATAATAAAACGGCGTGTTTGAAATGTTGAACAGTGGACTTCACAGCCACTCATGTGCGAATGAACATCTTGTGCTTGATTCCAACATACGGTGTGAAGTTCGAATAGAAAATGTGAGCATTTCAGCAACCTTCATCAAATTGCTGCGTAATACACCAATATATCCTCTGAGCACGTCACTAGCATTAAAGTTGTGAGGCATAACCTCTTCTGCTAATTACACTTTACAAGCTTTGCATAAACATTTGAATAAACACTTATACTCGTGCAAATGTCTACTTGACGTAATGGCTGAGAGATCATGCTTGCTTCTCCTGCTAAGTGAAAGTATGCCTGACATAAAAGACTGCTTTGATCAGTGTTTAAACTGCTATCATTCAGTTGACTGGAGTCGATTAGTCAAAACTAACAAAAATATACCATATCATGGTTTCAGCCGGTCTGACGGTTCATGCAACGCATTTATTGCGGTTGAAGTTCGTATAGTCGGCGATTTTTCTACCTCCTCGGTGATAACGTCTATAGCTCCACCGGCATATGACAGCATAGTGACTGTATTAATTCTTGGTTATCCTGGGAACGTATTATACTGCGAGCCTTTGTTCTGAAAATCCGAAACTTGACAACGTAATTCCTCAACTTCGGGTTGCGTCGTAATTCTTACGTCGGAGGTTTTCCAGACAGTCAGATCCGTAAACTGGCCATAGGTGTTAACTATGTGATTCATTAGCCTTGATTAGTTGCCGCGATGAAACTGTGCTCAAATAACGCAAAATTGTTGTCTAGATATGTGTTATATCTGGGTCTATTTTGATTAAATACTGCTCCATTGATTGCGGTCGGCATTTACTTTCAAAATTACCTAAAATATCCGTATTTAACATCTGGGTATATACTCAATAGTAAATAATTACATAGATTTACATGTGTTTTGTATAGCTGGAGACAATGCGTTTAGGAACTGCGTGTGTTGACATTTAGCGGGCTGACATTGCATGAATACGTTTGCAGACAATACATTAAAATATTTTTGTACAGTGTTTGTGCATCATTTAATTAATCTTTTAGGTTTTAGGCGTAGACAGTTGCATTAGTTCGCAGATTTTTAACACTTTTCTAGTCTAATTGCTTCACTTTTCTGTAATCAAACTTATCAGGAATGTTGAGAAAGGACAACTTTTAAAACGATCTACGCATTCTTTCATGTGCTTAAAACGAGATGCAGGTAATGGTTGCCATACTATTTTCCTTTTGAACTGTATGAAGCCCCTGTGTTGAGCTGGTTTGTAACCTAAACAACTGGATAGCCTATTTAAATGTTTCTGTTCTAAACCTCCTACTTGGGTTTCGACTATCCTAGTCTGAACGGACGAACTCCTTCAATCCTTGCTTCGCACGCGCGGAGTAGGTTAGACGATTCCAGTTCAAACGGCTAGTGGACTTAGTTGGCAGACGTGGAACCGTAACTGAGAAAACTGAAGGAAAACGCGAACACTGCACAACTGCAAGGAAACCCGCAGCAAGAAGTCTGACCAACAGAAAGAGCGCTTTTACTGTCTCAACCAAGGAAACCGTACTTGTTACATCTTCATGTTTACACTTCCCTAAAATAGTAGTACTCTACAAACTGCAAGTGAAGGCGCATGTTCCTTGGCACAACAGTTACCATGTAGTGGTCCTACCTCCGGGGAAAAGATGGGTTGGGTTCCAGGCAGAAATGGAACTATTGCGGTATTGCTCCTCTCAACACTGGCACACTACGACCGCCGTTTTGTAGTGTTTTGGACTCATCAGGCGGAGATAGCCTGAGCTGAGTTTGAACTCAGAGCCTAGTAGTTCCGGGCTCACGCCCTGAACACTATGCTACTAAGATCCGCGAACAACGCTTGGCACAGCGGAAAGCAATCAACTTTCAATATATCGAGCACCATGTGTGGTTGGGTGGCGACTCGCAACCTCTATTGAGACCTCGGTTCAAGGTAAGGTAAACTTTAGTCATTCCGATTGTAGGGACTGTATCCGGAATGTAAATATTTGGGCGTTGCTCCAAGCAACACTGGCATACCAGAACCGCTTTCCGCTGTGCCCAGCGTTGCTCGCGGATCTCAGTATCATAGTGTTCAGGTCATGAGCGCTGAAACTGCTAGGCTCTAAGTTCCAACTCAACGCAGGCTATCTCCACCTGATGAGTCCAAACTAGGACGAAGCAATTAAAAACTTGCTTCCAAACTGAAATCGCGCGGTTGCAGTCATGATAACAATTGTAACTTAAGATACTTGGAATAATCGAAGGATAATTAACAAAAGTGACAGTTCTAATCACCCTAAAAGGTAATCTAAATATTTTATCCAGCTTCATAAAATAAACTGAAAACTCAATTTTTTCTGAATGGCATAAAGTTTAGACAAGAGAGCATTTTGATATATTTATTAACATCGTTAATTATGAAATTTTTGTGGTTGATAACTAAAACAGTTATTCGTTGATTGACGAAAGTAAACAGTTCAGTTAAGTTTACGCAGCCAGTCACCCTGGCGCAGTAGGATAGGTGTATTATTATAAAGTTTGGTAAGCCTATTAGGCTAATTGGCATATTAGAAATTTGAGATAAACTTAAAGCTTATAGCAACGCAAGTGACACTTTGGTATTGAATTGAAACTCACTTCCTTCCATTGGGGTTTAGAGCAAAACCAACAATGCTCTCCTCCACTGGGTTGAAGCGGATGAATCGCTGCTTTGAATTATTATCACTAAGTACTCTGTATTGAACCTAAATACCACATTTACCGTGTTTTAAGCTACTGGATTTTACGATTATTTTAACATTCACAAAGGCCTTTTGTCTTATTGCTGGCGCTTCCATTTTCAAAACTGCTTTCTTGAGTCCAGCGCTATACCGTTACACGTTCTTGTTGCTTCGCTTCCTATAATGTAGCCTGTAAAATACACGTTGGCTTCGGTTGCCTTCAAGTGCTCTACCGTCTCGTATTAGATATGGGTCTTACGTATCATTGCGATCGAGTAGTATCATAGGCGCCACCAAATATTTTTGACCCCGGTCCAGAAAATGCGGCCTAGCGATTTAAATTTGCATTCTGGTGCGATCATACCAGCATTTGTGATTCATTACTCACTATACTTTTCTTTTCGAACCCGCAGTGTATAAGTATTCAATTCTCACGTTGAATTGTTCAGGGGATAAGCCAACTACCTACATACAGTTTGTTACAAAAGAACAATCCGTTTTTACTCCGTTGCTCGATGATCAACATGCATGTCTTGTGGGGACTTGGGAGCGCACTAAATTGCCAACTGACTAATGGTAAATGTTAGTCTTTCAAAAGTGCCCTCACCGGGACACAAGGATATGAGGGGCTGCAGTGATGGCCAAATACCAGGCAAGCTGGCCTGCATCATCCGTACTGGTGTTCTGAGGTTGGATGAACAAACAGACCAATGCGGACATGAGTCGCCACATCGATGTTGGAATGCCAGGCTAATATGCCAGTATCGTTCGACGGGTATTGAAACGCTGCATGGGCATAAAGAACAGCCAGCACGACGTGAATGAGAAATGTATTCGCCGCACTGATTGTTCTCGGCACCGTCGATGGATACCCGCTGCGAAGCAGGGTAATAAGTCAATCACAGCGATCGCTAACGCTTCACTGTGTTAGCAATGCAGAAAGAGCACACTTTGCAACTGCATGCTTGTTACGTGCCTGTGGATCAGCGCGTGATTCTGCTGAGAAGCTTTGGTGAGTGCCAATAGAACACGGAAGAAACAGCTGGTTTCTGCAACGCTTTCAATTGCTCAGTGAGGTCCGTTAACAAGCGTTACGTGCGCCACCTGGTGAAGAAGGTTGACAACTGGGCGCGTTTGCAACGCCAAGCGAACCGGGCGGCCTCCTACCGCCACGGGTGGGGTGTCAGCTTGCACAGTTGTAGCTTAGGCAACCACAAATAGTGGTCTCAGCGTCCGGAGAAGCGCCCAAATTTGCGCCATCACGCCAGCTTATGTGATGCGGATATTTAACGAAAGAAAGTGCCGCTGGTATCATGCAATAGGGGTAAACGTTTTGAAGTCATGCGATCCTGATAAACATCCGGTTTGCAGCGGAGGATAGGTCCTGTGGGTCTTTATCTGGAATAGCCCGTACTTTTTGCAATCCAACCAGCGCGTCCCGACGGCCTAACGATGATGCACTTTGGCCCAAATGATCATTATAAATAAGGAATAATAGCAGTCCGGACCCAGCGAACTCCGCTACACACCACATCGGGAAGCACGTGTTCAAACACATGCTATTATGCGCACCCATCCTCATATCCTGTTCCTCGCTTCTACTAACAGGTTTATCCAAGGCCTACATCATTCAGCCGTCTAAGGTGATGCCATTTTAGTGCACTTGGAAAAGCTCTCTTTTAGTATTTTAAACCAATGGATTTTATTGCTGTTTTACCTTTCACAACGTCTATTTGTCTTATTGCCGGCACTGCTTTTTCATAAACTTCTTTCCTGAGTCCAGTGCTATACCGTTCTACGCTCTTGTTAATTCGCTTCCTATAATGTAGTCTGTACAATACACCTTGGGTTCGGTTGTCTTCAAGTTCTCTACCGTCTAGTATAAGATATAGGTCTTACAAGTCATTGTGATCGACTAGTATCCCAGCGCCACCAACACAACTCAGACAATAAATATGGCTGGAATTTTCTATACAGTTAGAAGCATGCTTACTTAGATTCCTTTAACTTTTGCGACGTCCGCTAGTTAAAAAACGGTTTCATGAATACCGTGGTTGATAAACAGACTAACAAGAACCTCATTTGTCGGCTTATTTTGCGTATTAAATATTCGTTTACATGTATATGAGGAATCCAAGTGTCCATACCTTCAGAAGTTTGGGAGTAGGTTGTCTTTATTTATTTTGTATTCCTAACAAAGGTGAAACGCACAAGTCAAAGAAATTAGGTTTAACATGGAAAGATGAATCAGAATGTGCAACAGTGATGGCACAATTTTAAACGGAAAGTTTGCTTCCTTAGATTGGATGTGAACGATGAACTTGACAGTGATCAGAATTAACCAAATGTAAGAAAGTCTCGAGCACCTCGAAATATGGCGCGATCACCGATTCCCAAACTCAGGTACCCTACAGAACACAAGGATTATGTAGTTCCTGCATCCCGGGTTGCAAATAATGAAGTGCTCTAGACGGAAATATTTATAACTGTGAAACAGTATAGTCCTTAAATGTCATTAGTGGATCTCGTAAGATATGTAGTCACCTGAACCAGTCAGTTTATAATGCTATAGCAAACCAGACTCGGAGCAACAACATAACACTAGAAACCAACTGGCATGCTGCTTGAATTATTGCTCCTATTTTACCAACCTAACAAGGAGGACATAATTGGACAATCGCCATTCACAGTGGCACTTGTTCTATATACACTGCATGGATTGTTATCGTCTCTCCAGCCAACTGACCTTAGAAACCCGTGAATGCTTAGGTTAACCGATATTATCTGCGTATGCGTGCCGCTAAAACATAGATCTCACATAACCTACCAAAATAGGGACATCTGAATGAAGAGTTCCGTGTTACTATTCATCACAGATGCACGGAGAAACGGAAAGTTCAGTAGTGGCAAGCTGTTGGCCGCTTTTTGTCTGGACGTTAATTGTTAGTCTGAAAGGAAGAACTGGGTAACTGTACCCTTGGAATATTAAACGTATGATGCACCTCTTGGAAGAAATCCACTTTGAAGCACAGGTTAGTGAAGCATACCGATGCCAGTCAAACACCTTTATGTTGTTGAGCTATGTCGAACGATTGCATAACCACCAGAGTAACCTTTGCATATGGTAATGCACGAAAGTTCATCGTCCAAGTAGGGGAACAAACCCCCTTT
The DNA here is from genome assembly GCA_944474145.2 of Dicrocoelium dendriticum. Classification (NCBI taxonomy): domain Eukaryota; kingdom Metazoa; phylum Platyhelminthes; class Trematoda; order Plagiorchiida; family Dicrocoeliidae; genus Dicrocoelium; species Dicrocoelium dendriticum. Next base: position 9,387 of record CALYDF020001048.1, on the reverse strand, counting down.
GAAAACTTGTCCTTCCCTCTAAAGAAAAAGCGTCTTTGAGGAATTTCCTCATTTCTAGCAATACACAGGATCATTTGTTTAGGACAGCCCAACAAATGCGTAGAAGGCGCGAAAGTCTCGATAAAAATTCTATTTGGTGTAGAAGCGGTTCACGTAAGCGTGCCACAGTCGTCGCAAATCTCGTCAGCTGGTATGATCCGTACTTTGGATTTCTTTTTGAGTTGGCTCAGTTTGACAAGTAGGTTTTCCTTTCCACTTCGAAGCAATCCATATGAGAGTGCATGGATTGCATGAAGGTTAAAAAAGCAAGCAGAACGATTCCACATTTCACATGTCCATACTATGTGAGATGTTTAAATCGCCCCCACAACAAACTCATTTATCATTCACCGAGAAACTGGAAACCATACCAACGCACTGAGCCTATTTTATTCCTGTTGTGCTTTTCTTCGAACGCCAATGGCAAGAGTCTCAGGTTATCCCGGGTTTGCTATTCATAAATTAACCAGGCAATTGTGGACCATGGTGATCCGAGTGGAAGCAATATCGCTGTCTCACAGCACGCCTTACGACTGCATCTTATTTCGGATCTCGCCTCATTCGCATTGTCAATTCCAATTATCTTCACATATTCCTGTTGGTGCGTTCTGTTGAACCAGTTCGACAAGTGTTACTCAATGCATGGTACGTCTGGAATATAACTCGTGTGCTTCATAACCTTGGTCTAGTTAACATTTTGGACATTCTTTGTCATGTTCTACTTGTGTAACTACATAACTCCTGAGCCATTTGGGAATATTTTGGCGTAAATAAGAAACTGAAAGACCCGTGCGACCCTGCAACCATTTCCACGGACTTTATCATAACATAGTTACCGGACAACTTGGGTCACTTGTTCACAAAACCTCTCCTCTGAGACATTAAGGAAGCATAGCACTTCGCGTAATATGGGCCGATCAATACCCGCTACCTCTTCGTTTGGTTGTGAGCACAAATGCGAGACGACTGGTAGTTGAATCTGGCAAGCTGGGCGCGACTGCGAAAGATGGGCAGTGTCAGCGGGTGGCTTGTCCTGGCAAAGTGACTTAGGCATGATAACTAGCGATCTAGGGTCCAAATTTGAAACAAACGTCAAAACCTTCACATGACCTGATGGGCGAGATTGGCAAACGCGAATACGTCTGTGGAACGTGCAATACGATGGTCACAATAAGAATTTCATGTTCACGCTGCATGATCTACTTCCACGCACGAAGTGGAAGCATCAACCAAGGCATGTTTAGGCTGATCAGCAGTAGGCTAGACAAATTTGGGCGGTTGCATGATAACGTCGCGTTAGCTAAACTTTGGTTGCATTAATATTGAAATATAATGGGCTGGCGGAACTGGTAGCAACAAGTTCGGGCGCCAAAATTGATTAGTATTGTCAAACTTAGCAGAAAATCTCTTCACCTTACTCCACTTCAAGTCATCTTCACAACGTCAAATGTTAAACTAACAAAATAACCCCTGAAAAGCCTCCACTACTACAAATCGTTCTGTAGTTCCCGGACTGTTCACTATTAGCCCATTTGAAACACTTTCCCCAAAACCTTTTCCACCTAATAGTACTAGGAAACTCAGGAAGTAAGCGAATGTGTGACATGCTGATTCGTAGGGGCATCAAAGTGCACTCCAAAATCCGTCGCTCCAGTTTCTAATACAGCGTAAAGTTTAATTTGACAGGCAACGCTGCTCTTATCTAAAAACTACCCAAAATCCTGTAGAAATCGATCATAAACTTTGGGATACACTATATGTGCCAATATCACTCATCGGAAAAGAAATTGTGGATGATCGGAGCCAATAGAGCACCAAAAACAACCTGCTTACTAATACGTCTTAGTCACAGCAAATAAATCTACCTGAACGTGTGCTCTATAGGGCTCAGAACTCACGGTATCGAGAACAAGTCTGGACAGGGCACTGTGTACTTAATAACTGACAGCAAATCCGGCATGCATTCAGTGGAACATGATAGCCCTGGTGTATGTGTATGTGTGTGTGTTCGTGAGTTTATGTGTGTTGTTCATCTGGCTGTGAGGTCTAGGGCCTGAACTTTAGTGCATATTTGAAAACCCCTCACCCCGCTAGATTTCATTACCTTCCAGACTCAAAAAGTTCCACCGGTTTAGGAATGCGGGTCAATAGCCTAGGTTACTTTTTACTTACTTGTTCATAAGTTACGCCCTGTGTCTTGTTCCTTGTCTGCGCAGAATCCGGTCTACGTCCCCTTTGGTGTATATGAACCTCCGGACGAAGGTGGGCTGTGTGCCGACGAATTAGCCGGCCGTCTAGAAGTTGAACGTCGTTTTGGCTTCCCCAGTAACGAATTACGGTGGCAGGTTGTCAGTGTGTTTCTTGTGGCAATTTAATGTAGCCCAAGACAATTTCATCAAAAGTCGCATCCTTCTTTACCTCATCTAAAGACATTGACCTCTTCTGTCACTATTCTATCTCCACCCGTGGCTTAGGAAACAGTAGGTTCAGCCTTGTGCTAAGGTTTCTGCAAAACATCAGCTCTGCAGGAAACTTACCTGTACCTACAGTGGGTTTGGAAGAAAAGGCAAATAGGAAACGATCCAAATTTGTTTGTAGGCTCCCTACGCGATGTTTCAACACTCCTCGTTTCACAGTCTGTACCCCCTCCTCTGCTAACCCCATTTGACGCTGGATGATGAGACGCGGATTTTATATGCTGAATCCCGTTGCTAGTGACAAGTTGGTTAAACGCCGTGCTAACAAAATAGGAGCCGTTATCCGTGCGAGAGGTCTCTGGAATGTCGAATGTGCGGAATGATGAACACATCTTAACAATGGTGGTTTCTGAATTCGCTTGCGCAAGGGATACACTTTAACTCACTTGGAGTGGGTGTTGATGAGCAAGGGAAACATGGTTCCATTAATCGGGCCGAAGTATTCGGCGTGGATCCGTTGCCAAGGCTTGTCGGGCCAGTGACACGGATGAGCTGGACCCAGGGGTTTACTGCGTTGGTGTGCCTGAGAGGTATCACAATTCGTCAGTGTGTTCTCGATATCTGGATATGTTCTCGGCCACCAGCAGTATCCCCTCGCTAATGCTTTCATTCTCGACACACCTGGAGGTACGTAATGAGTTCGTGAAGGATCTGTGCTCGAGCCATGCTAGGAGGAACCAACCGGAAACACCAGAACCCAAAACGATCGAATAAACAGTTCATTTCTGCGCGCTATAAATGGTTGCAGATCAGTGGTTCGTTCGGCAGGCCCACCGCCCGTTAAAACGCTTTGATTGCTGCAAGAATTGAGTCTGGATCTGTCCAATGACAGACTGTGGAGCTTCGTAGATGCGTTGTAACTAGATGTTGCATCAGGTGAACCAAATCACAAGGTAAATCGTGTACATGTGACGTCCCTGCAAATGGTAAATGGCTCAGGGCATCAGCTGTGCGACTAGTAGTACCACGAATGTAGATAATTTTACAACTGTATGCGCTCAACATCAGAGATCACCTCTGCATTCTTGGCGAAGTCATTTGTTGCATAACTTGGGTCTCTCCAAATAATGATATCAATGGCTTGTGGTCCGTATGCAGTTCAAATAACACCATAGGTAATGACGAATCTTTCTTACACCGATGATCATGGAGAAGTCTTTCCTGTCTATCTGTGAATGGTTTATTTCCGCTGGTTTCAGAGTGCATGATGTAAATGCTGTGGGACGCACAGTTTGTTTATTCCTGCAGTGGCACAGGACCGCACTCTCATCCGAAGGAGTTGCGGCACATTGCAGAACTTGGGGTTTGCCGAGATGAGATTGAACCAATATTAGTGAGGAGGCGATGGTTTGTTTGGCTTTGGTTAAGGCACTGTTTTGTCGAGAACCCTAACACCACTGTACCTTTTTATGGAGTAACTCATTCAGAGATAACACAGTGAATGTATGAGGTAAGAAACGACGGTAATGAGATGGCATTCCTAGAATCGAACGGAGCTCATCAATGTTTTTCGGTTCAGGGCTTTTTAAAATGGAATTAATCATGTCATATAGACCATGTAACTCTAACCTTTTAAAGTATATATGCAAGATAGCACAGAGATGAACAAAGGACTCACACTTAGTCCGTCGCAATTTAAATCCATTTCGTGCCAACCGTTTAAGCACAACAACGAGTGTTCGTAGGTTTTCTGCGTCGGAGCCTCCGGAGACGAGAATACCATCCAAATACGCGCAAGTGAAAGATACAGTCTGACCCGCTTTATCGCCAAGCGCCATGAGATTTCAAAAGTGATCAATAAAGCGGGATGAGCAATCTACCGATTTTGTCAATGTTCACGAAGGGAAACAACCATTGAATTATTGTGCAGTATATCACTTGAATGGTAAGGTGCTAAGAGGGCTAACATAAGTAGTTGTAACCAAAGCTTACAAAAGACGTATATTCAGAAAACCATCTTATAATGTAAAAATTATAACAAAGCATCCTACCTCAGTGGCTATAGAAACTCCCGCTACGGTCTAGTTTTGTTGTGAAAACAGTCCAAAGTCATTTGTACATTAATTTGAGTAGCGACTCTAATCACTTTCTACTGATGAAGACAAATTCGAAAAGGAATTCATTGTCTAGCCTATGCAAAGATCCTTAGCTATAAAGATCATTCACACAGATTTTGCTCTTGAAGGTGACACGAGATGATTGCTGTTACTCGTTGAGACATCTGCTACGTCAACCACTGAGGCTATGCCTTCTTTCTGTTCTAGTCGCTCCTCTAAAACTTTACTGACGGTTTCATCTTCCATAGTTGTCTGAACTGAGGTACATTCCACATCGTTATCAATGGTAACGAAGTCATCTACATTGATGACTGGGATTGTGCAAGCGCTGATCTCGACCTCAGCGATGACGGCATACTCAGTAACACATCGGATTCTAGTCGACTGAAGCTAGCATGCCGAAAGCAAGCTATTATTTTTGCCCCGGTTACTTGTCTCCGTCTTTTGAGACAAACTGAACTGCATGGAGCACATAAATCTATGCGCTGACATCCACCACCTATGTTGATCCAGGTAACACGTTGTTTTCGATGTGATAAATAATCCGGTCCAAATTTCTTTTCTGTAACGGATTTTCAGATTAATAATCACATCTTAGTCCATAGGCTGAAGAATGCTGGTCTATTTGTCGACAAGTTTTTCAACCATTCTACCTGTGGATACGCTGTGTAAATATACAAAAGAAAACAAACTTTTCGGCCACTTTGGCCTAGTTCATTGTCCCATTCGAGTACCTACTCGGTGACAAACCATCGTTATCCACGCAATTTTGTTAGCTCTGTATGTTACGGGAGGTGTGTCAACGTTCACGGCATTAAAACTTGGTTTCTTTTTCAATTAAAACCAGTTAGCATTTATCTGTGCCTGACGTATTCGCGCAGGACAGGATACTGATACAGTTTTTATGTCAAGGTCAAATCCTTTCTGTTACTTGTCATACGTGTGTGTAATCAACAGAGTACTGAAAATAAAGAGTAGAAAAACTACATGACTTTGCTGTTGTCGAATTTGGTATGAGGCCGGGAGCTTGCCCACAGTCAGCTGTACAATAAGCTTGCTCTTGTACTGAATGAAGTAGGTAGTCTTTTTTGATCTGTCAGTATTGCTGCCAACATCTTCGTTGTTCTGGACCCCATCGGACTGGCTAGCTGTGCGGTAATCGTAAGAAAAGATATTCACGGCGACAGCGTACCAATGACAAAGAGACAAGGGCATAGTTAACACAGCTGGGCAATTAAGCGGAGAGACGACTTCGGTAATGAGACATTACAGGGTGAAAATGTTCGCATATTTACGAAAAAAGCACTTGTATTGTAAAGAACTGGGTTCGACTGTATATCCTTTAGCAAAATGGAACAATGTTATAATACGAATGAAAGGTCAAGGCCTGACAAGGTTCGTAGGATGGTTGTGGGAATAATGTTAGTTAAAACAATGTTGCAAAAGTGCAAAACCATCAGCGGACTCAGCATACTATCCACATTAACATAACTGTATATCGTCTATCCCGATTTCGTGGGGTCTGGTGAGCACAAGGATTGCTTTCGATATTTCGTCATCCAGTGAATAGAAATCAGGTCAAGTAAGGTTTGTGTTGTAAAGCATCGTCGAGTCGTCTCCTTAAAAATTGGTAGCGTGAGCGTGTAGATAACAACAGACGAAAGAGCGTTCCACGGTTGACAAACTCGTGGAGGGGAAATTAATTTCTGCGACTGTCCAGCCTACTGTTATGGGTGGTCACTTTTAAGTTAGTACACCCAATTCCTTGTTGAGGCTAAGCTTCAGGAGGTTGCGGCAAGCGTGACCGGGGTTTTTCCAGATCTGGAACGCCTGGATAAGGTCGCCCTGTAGACGGCGGTATCTGCTGCCGCACACTTCCAGGTCTGTCAGTGGCCTGTGTTATTGCAGGTGGGACAATTCACTCACATTTTTCGTTGTCCTTCGTTGGGCGGTCTCCAGCGCAGCCAAATTGCGTTTTAACCAGAGTTGCCAAGCCTAGGTCGAGTGCACTATATGGGGCCTCACATATGCATTGAGAGTATGGGGGAAGATGGTGGATTCAAACCACCCGAACGCCCTCCAACAGCCCGAACTAACTCATCGATAATCCATTGAAATAATCCATGGGCAGAATTGATGCCAGAAGGTAAAGTCTTGGTAAAGTCTTGTGTGTGTAGTGATAGTAGTATGTTCTCGGGAAGAATCTTCGTACTCTATTTGTGAATATGCTTGTCTGAGGTCAAGTTTGGTGAAATTTTCACCACTTGTCAATGTAGCGTACGTGTCTACAATGCCAGGTAATGCATATGTAACTATCATAGAAGACTGTTTGACAGTAATTTTGTAGTCTCTGCAAATTTACATGGGGTGATCTGGTATGGCCACCGGTACCATTTGCGTCCTCCAGTTAGAAAAGTGCAGAGGTATTATACTTCCCTGTTTCTAAGCAGTTTAACTAAACAAATAAATGAATAAATAAATCGTATATTCCTCGAAGATGCGAGAAGCTGTTCCCTAAAACGAACAGATCAAATAATGGTACAACCTTTCCATGACATTGCATTATTATATTATCAGAAATAAACATGGGCGCAATTGCAAATTAGGTAACACAGAGTAATCAGAATCGTTCCCCCATTTTTCCTGCCATTGAATCAGGATTCTTCACAATCACATGACAGATGTTTGGGCCGAGAAAAAATGTAATGAAAGGGGCTGTTGTCCGAAATGTTATGTGAAAGTGTTTCGAAAATTTATTCAGGCACCATGGATACCGCTTTCGAATACGTTATCTAGGGACTGTGATGTTCGGAACATAGAAATCACATTTTGGACGGTTAAATGCTTACTAATCGAAAGCTTAAAATTACAAAGTGTATAGCATGTTCTGATATCACTTGTAAGTTTGTTCCAAATCTTTGAGTATTGGGTGAGAAAGAAACGTTCTCTGATTCTCGTAATAAAATTTGGAATCATGACCTTTACTTTTCGTTATGTATTGGATATCTGCTGTTTAAAAATATGTGAACACCGTTATCAATACTGCGAATTTGACAATTTATGATTCTGTAAAGAAAACGTAGGTTCAGCTTCGTTATCCGAAGACAAACTGGGTCAAATACAAGTTTATCACATCACTGTCTGCGCGTCAATTTTGAGGAATATCCACATAGCTTTTTCGTGAAGCGTCTCTGGACCCTTTCAAGAGCATGTTGGTCAGATTTCCGCAAATTGGACTGTATCACTGAACAGTATTCCATACACGGCAATGCCTAGGTTTTGTGAAGCGATATGCAAGATTCCGCGAGGTAAAAATGATGGCAGATGCAACCGATGGTCTTCATGGCTTGCGAAACGTGAAAGTCACAGTGTTCAGAAAACTTAAACGTGACTAAATATCGCAAGCCGAGGTAGCGAACTTCCCTGAATTGCGAGATATATGCGCCTTGTAGGAATAAACTCTCTGGAGGTACTTGGCATTTGTATGACAAGATATTACAATTGCCCACGGCAAAAGACATCTGTGACAGTTGGTACCAGGAGTCAAGGGCAGAAAAGTCTTCCTGAATGAGATAACTCTTCTAGAATAAATGAATGAAGGAATGTTTTATTTCGAGCAGTACAGGGCACGCCTGTAAAGGCATGATCATGATAATACAAACAGGTATGGTCGTAAGTTGTGTCAAAAGATAGTAAGTTAAGCAGTAACATACTAGATTTGTGTGTCTGTATATATCGCTATATAAATGCATGTGTTAGTGTGCTTGGTGAGTGCACTTTTGAATTGTGACAAAACCCATAAGTTTGTTTGCTGTGTTCGTCACCGCATGAAGAGATCAATGGAACTCTTCGAATTGGATGCCGTTTTTGAAGTGGGGATCCTCCGGAAGGGGAAAATGCATTGAGCTTAATTAGTGGCGAATCACATTCGTCACGTCGCAGTGTAGTTAAACAGACGTTCGTGGATTTTCATGGGGAGAAAGCTAGCCAGACGAAAACCCACCACGTCTTGGAACACTGACGCCGAACTACTCGCTGGAAAGGGATTAACCCGAGCTACTTAGCTGGCATCACATGGAGGCTGTTCGACTAGGCAGCCGTAGGCCATACGGCTTAAAGTAGTGTTCGTGCTTTGATGCATTTGATCTGGACACTATCCTTCAATCTTATTGTAGCTTGAAAACCTTATAGATTCCCCAACTTCTCCGAAAAATCTCCTGCGTTTTGGTTCAGCATTTCCTCCAGTCCAACTATTTCGGGAACCTTTTTCAGAACCTCAATGATAGTAGGGAATATGTCTATCCAGTTCCTCCTGTGTATCTTCGATCGATCTTTCAATATAACGTAGACGGGAAGTTTGAGTTTTTAGTACCATATTTGCTTGAACAAGGCATTTACTGAGAACACCAACCGGTTCGCCTGTGTACGTCGCAGGATGCATGATTACAGATGGGGGGGGGGTAGATGCTGCACCGCCTCCGCCCTAATGATTGTTATTGATGCTTCAGTATCCATCGCCACCAGACACATTCTGCCCTTGGATTTGGAGCTCCACAGTGCATGGCGCGGAAGTTAGCCAGCACACAGTATTCCGCCATAGCGAATGTAATTCGGGTTCGTTCTCTTCATCCAAATCAACCGCTTTGACTGCGTATGCTCGTAGTATTTTGTTGTTTCGGATAAAGATTTACGGACCTGTACACTCACGTCACATGACCCACTTACCCACAAAGTTAGCACACGGTTTTCTGGTGTTGACATTCAGATGCGCATCCATGTTGTTCCCCACAGCGATAACATATAAACGGTTTAAC
>CALYDF020001047.1:0-16504 GCA_944474145.2 Dicrocoelium dendriticum | reverse complement strand
CTGGTCGAACATTGTTAACGAAATTAGCAAAGATATCATACACGGAATCACCACCTTATAGTTAGCAATTCTTTTATATAGTGTATTTAATATCGCCATGCTATACAAATAATATTTTGGCAACTGCTGTATAATAAGGTTATACACTTTTATGTGTCACATGAATAGCTGGCATTAAGAAAGAGATGTATTGCGGTCTGGGTATGCAAATCCAACCAAATTAATTTTCGTTTTATTAATCTTTGAGTAAACTATCACCAGACACAAACCTATAGATGGTAGAGCATAAAATTGATTACTGATCATTTCAGCATTAAACCTATAGCTCAAAAATGTTTATAATGGTAAGGCCAAAGAAACGCAGCATATCATTTCAGATGACAACCAAAAGCTTAGGTATCATGGGGTTTGCCATGGAATGATTAACGGACCAATGTACCGTTTTTGTATCCAAAGTTCAGCCGTTATACTCGGTTAAATGACCTCAGAAAGGAATCAGAGTTGCTTTCGGAGGACTTGCCTAAAAATCCAGGAAACCATTACATGACCTTAATTTCTCCGCAAGGGATGTTTGGCCAACTTCAAGATGTGACATAATATATGTGTTGGTTTATCTCGTCTTGCCTTAGTTGAACGTAGCGGGAATATGCCCAAGAATCCCCTGGATCCACAGCAAAAACGAATTTACGTGCACACCGGAGCATGAGTAACAATAAACAAGCATTTAATGCGTCAACGTGGATAAATTCTTTCTTAAATATTTTGCAAGCGGCGGCTTGTATAAACGGTTCTCAATCGGACCATCAAATAACTCACCTCCATATCAATTTCCGGCATCGGTGTACGGCATCAATTGCCAAATCGCCTTGAAATGTCATGTGTTTTAATAGTTCTATTCAAGGCGTAATGCTTTTAGGTATATCATGTTTGTCTTTCTCTAAATGCCTCAAGGGTAATATTCTTGTTTTCCTTTTCATATTCAGGATTCGCTGCTAATATGCAACTATTGTTTCAGTGGATCTATAGTGTAATAATTGTGTGCTCTGAATGTGAGAGATCGGACGATAATACGCATATTTACAATAGAGAAACAACAATGTGGAATGTGGTGTAAAATTTTTAGACCTTCTTGAGAATAAATCAATCTGAGTTACAGCCAACTTGTACATCCATAAATGTTATTCGTTTTCCGAATACATGCTGGTATGTGAACTGTAGATTATAATGTGCGTCAATGACAACTAGCAATACCCATGCCGCATGCTGTTCCGATTTGCAATCTACGAAATTATCATCCGTATAGCCTAAATACATTTCTGTAGCATCGATGTACTTTTTAACTGAGGCTCGTTCCGGGTTACCATAAAGATACCGGCTGGAAGGAACACCAGATTGATCCCCATGGCCACTCTATCAATCGTAATTTTCACCACTGAGTATAAAATGAACGCTTGATTTACACCGAAGGAATAATTATTTAGGCAACATTTGTTGGAAACCGGAGAGTCGGAGCATTTATATTTTCAAAATGCACTGTTAAATCTACCTTATAATGTGTACTAAATTGAGTGCAAAACCTATTTCCCAACAATAATATATTTAGCTGTGTCGGGTTCAGTATCATAAGGGAAAGATTAAAGGTATTCAGTTCAGAATTATTCGTGAAATTTATATTTGAAATTTGGTACATAAGGAAGTTTGTCTTGTAAGATTCCTATGCGGGTTGGATTTCGTTTAGGGGTGGATGTTCTTGCGGAATACGCAGCCCGCGTGCAACCGGTGGTGGTGACACGGCTGCGAAGTGCCGTAATGGCGTACAGCTGCAAAGTTATTATTAGATATTATAATTCTTCATGCTAAGTAAACATCTTCTGTTTTATGCCCATTTTCAAAGCTACTATATCCTCATGATATACAAAAGGTTGGCTCTGCTTAAGAGGCAAGCGCAAACTTGTGAGAGAACTTTAAATCTTAATCTATTCATCCTCGACGATTTAAACGAAGGAAATCGATTAAGTAAAGCGGATGCTTTGTACAATATTCGCGTTCATACAGAGGACAAATGGGCGTAACCACTTCCAAAAGTTTGAACTAGTAGCATGGCTCTAGACATCTATTGAAATATTCTAATTTTAGTCTCATCAATTCAAACTAATTATGCATTCTAGATAAGGATACAAAGCTTTACTAAATACCTGGTAACGCTGACACACAACATAGCATGAAGTTCAGTCTAAGTGATCAAATCAAAGGCAAATTAATGTTTAAAAATAACACGAAACCATAGGTGAACAGTTTGTTCGTTTATTCTCCTCAGACCATTAAAATCATATTTAAGGGTAAAATAAGGAACTTAAATCGACGCCTTGACGCATACTTGTACTTGGATTGCTTAGTGCAGGAATTTTCACACATTCGTCCAGCTGAAATATAAGCAAGATTAATCCACCTCCTTGCCACATGACCATGTGGAATTTGCTCACGCGACACCCTGGATGCGCAACCAACATTTATAAAGAACACGATATGCAAGAATGACAACCTTGATAGATTTCTTGCAAACAATTTTGAAAAATCCCAAACCGGTACCAGTTGTAACCGTGGTTAAAACGAGTTATTTTTAAGATTCCATTTTAAAGAAGATGCCGCCGCCGAGGGCCTAACAAAAAATCTTTCAGCGGCAGTCAAGTGGACATATTCAGCAGTCAGCTTAAAGTGTACATTTGCCACTGAACCAATTAATAAGGATATGCTGTCATTGTTAACCTCAGCTATGGTTATTTACCAGTTCAAGTGCGCTTGTGACTCTAGTTATATTGGTCAAACGGCACGGCAATTTTCCAAACGCGTGGACGCACTGCCGGAGCTGTCTGGATCAAACAGCAACTACGGCCACTAACGGCGCCGTTTTGCCATATATTGTTGACACTGCACACCATGTTGATCTAAACCGTGCCTTCAGGGTAATTTAAAGGTTCCCCAGCATGAATAAACAGGTTTGCGCCTTCGTGCTCTAGCGACAGCTGAATCGATTTACCTCCGATTTTTCAGCGTTCTGGATGCTCGCAAAATATGTTCATCCACGCCTTACAGCTTCCCGGATCAGCTAGAACGAACGATGCTTAGGTAGACTGCCACAGAACAAGCTCGGTACCATGCAATCAACATGCCAGGTCAAAGGTCAACATTTAGCCTACCTCACTGAACCCTTAACTAATCGATAAACTTGAGCAGATGGGTTGATTTGAGTTCCTTATTTTACCGTTAAATATGATTGTAATGGTGTGAAGAGAATCACCGAAGACAATTGCTCACCTATTATCTCACCTTCTGTTTAACCCTATATGGGAAAATAATGATTGGTTATTAATGCTTACCGAGTGAACTGTCATCGGTCTCAAACGTTTACATGGTAGGGCAAAGGTGTTGCTAACATCAAATTAGGCTAAAATCGATATTTGTTTATTCCTGTGTTCAATATATCGCTCAAGGATAGTGCATGATGATAAGAAAAGCAAATAAAGCTATCATTATAGCCCAGATAATAATAACAATTGTTAGGTAACATTGTCAATTGGCCATGGAAAAATTAAAGGACTTATGTACCAATACCTGATCACAAACGCAGTTGCCAAAGTGCAAGAGAAAGCCCTAGTGAATGCAGAGTAGAAAAGGCAGTTGAGAAAGCAACAGGAGCCGATTGGATGTAATTCATCGTTGTCGAACGCTAGGTGTTCTAGCACATGCATTCGCGAGTGAATGAGTCTGGCAGGCCTTGTTAGCCACGAGCGAGGTCAGGCAGGACCAACTTCGAAAGGACGATAAGTTCTGCTGAGAACTTAAGCAGAGACGCCACAGTATTGGTGGGTAATCTGCGTTCTTTTTACTAGCCATGCTTGCGTGCTGCTTTTCTTGCACATGATTGGTTTTCTATGTTTAAATGCTTACTTTGTTAGGTGAAATCGATGTCTACCAGAATAAGCTTTCCTCACACACATGTCAATTAAGCAGACATTGCTTAAAATCGTTAACATTTCGCGTTTAGAGCATAGCTTTAATACTAAACATTTTGTCTTCTTATCCTCTCGCGAAGTTGTTGAGTATCAAATTGCTTCTCATCCTTTTTAGCGAAGAGTTGAGCGGGTTTAGCTGTATGCTTTATTCCATAGCTTTTTTTGATATTGCCATTTCAAGTGATCGGTTGTTGTTGGACATCCCGGTGGGGCTGCAGTTGATATGCATGTTGACTAGGTGCCCACCCGTCTAACATTCCACCTCGTGTACTGATTCCAGGGGACAATGAAACGATGTTGGAGATAGCAGGGTGCACGGTTCTCGTGGGTGTGCAAAGTTCGAAGCTAGATTCCATGCCCCCTTGTGCAGTGGCCTACAGTCCAGTCACCGTCTTGTGTGCGCTTGATTCCCCAATTACAGCGCACATGTGTTTGCCTATGAACGGGTGTCGGTCGACTCAGTTTGTGCAACGTGGCTCCCTTACACATGCCTCAGTCTTATTCCTTCTGCTTAACACTGGATATGGGGTGTGGGAATGAAGCTGTGGGTGGGGCAGCGCAAGCCACCCATGGTCATCCTTTAGGCGCAGCCGTCTTTGACTTTCCTGTGAAGTCTGCTGTGACAGGCAAATATGGAACTAGATGTCGACAAACATGTACCATCTATGGGCATACATTTCTGGCTTTAGACAGCGTATATATGGCCTTAAAGATGAAAGGAAATGCTAGCGGAAACCTTGTGTGAAACATCTCGTTGTTTAGTATATGACCTTAAAGATTTCCCCCGAAACTGTTTGGCCAAAATCAATAAAGCTATTTGAATACTTCATCTTGCGTTTGTGACATGTTTTACGGTTAATAATATACGTAATTCGCAAACCACATTGAATCTTTTGGCATTTATTCTATTTTTGTTTACACCTTGTAATAATTATGTAGGTAATTTTCCACTTAACTGCAAATGTCTTTTCCATTTAGTACATCGCTATATGTAGAGTTATTGCACCTACTGTTGTCGGCCTAGAGGTAGTAAGGTAGGCCACAGATTAATCATGTAAATCCACCGCAAATATGTATGCCATTCGGTTCAGTGACCGGGTCAAGTGTCCGCCGACTTTCCTGCATGAATAAATTCTTCACTTTCGATGCATCTTGCCGTGATGGAGCGGGTTTAATTTAAACATGGTGACTGTGCGATAAGTGCTCAAACATTTTTGGCTACTTTGATTAAGATTTGAAAGCTCTGGTTGATAAACTATCAAATGAAATGCGAAGTTGCCTTTCTTTTAAGCGCACCTATGTTATCATGTTGTTCAAGATTCTGGAAAGTCGACGATTGTGTTTCTGCGAGAAAATTTAGGTCAAAAGCGATCCACACAAGTTAACTCAGAGATGGAATTCATGAAATAGCGTTGAAGAGGCTAAATTTGACTGAACAGCAGCGAAAAAACAGTGTGCACAAATTCGTAATTAACAAAAAATGGTTTGTAAGACATCAGGAGCCGGGATAACTTTTGCGTAGAGAAATATTAAACGCTTAATAAACTGGCTAGCGACATTCAAATATTATGGTAAATTTCTGCAGATAAATTCGACCGATTATTACAAGTTTCACTAGCTGTTCTTTAAAGATTTGTAGAAATTAATAATTTGTTTTTCATATGATCCCTAAGCTTACTATTGGAAGGTTTGTGCTCTAATTAAGCAAAGTTACAAAAGCAATATATTTGCTAATAAATAAATTATGTATAATATATATATATATACAATTATATACTGAGCAATATCGCTGCACTCAGTCTCTCATTTTGTAATTTTTAATAAGACTTTTAAACCCGCCTCCTCAAATCTAGCTAACATAGAATAATTGATGTAACACATAACCAAATGTGTTCCTTTCGAAACGGAGTAGCCAGCCGGCTAAAGTCAGACTGCATATTTACTCCATAAGTTTGTGTCCTCCTTCTTCATCCACTTTCGATTTCCGGACGCCAAATAAATTTTAACATGGAATTTAGCATTCTGCTGCGCCCCACTTTTCCCCGTAACTCCGGCTCGACCATGCTATTACATAAGTTGGACTAAACCAGTATTGTGTGCATAAAGAGGTTTAACGGTCAGCTTTAGTTTAAAATACATGTTGGGTCAGGACATTCAATTTTTACTCGTTGGTCGTTACATGTATGTATAAAATTTAACTTTCGTGTAAAGATTCCAGTTACCGTTATCTCCACTGATGGAATAGTACTAAAAGCATGCAGGTACAAAGCTTAATTCCATTACTATTATTTAACGCCTAATAACTTATTTGAGCGCGAAAACCATTTTCTTTCACTTAGCTTAAAATTCTTGTGTTTATTCAACAAAAGTATATGCAAACATAGTTGTTAGAACACATTCGTTTCGTTTATTGTTCGTGTCAACCAAATTAATATATTTTGTTCATTCTGCAGAAGGAACTGCTCATTATATAAATGATCACCATCGATGCGTCATGAAAGTGTTGAAAGATATCATGTGTTACAAAGCGATATTTTTGAACCATTTGTTCTACGGCATTGAATTTACATTTTCGGTAAAAAAGCACAATGGATATGTGCAGAAACAGCTTTCCTGTTTGTTATTTTGAAGTGCCTTTTATCATTCTGTCATATTTCCAGTTAAGCGGTTGGAGCATTTTAGTGGAAGCAAGCACATGAACTAGTCCGTTTTCCAGCACACAATGTACAGTGAGATGAACGGTATTTAATTTGTTTTTCGTAATTGTATAAATTCGTTAATCCATTGTAATCTGTGGAAACTGCTCATTTGAAAATAGGATCCATTCTGAACGGCGAAATCTGCTCCTTTGTCAAAGTTTAAATATGTGTAGCGTAGCCGAACAATCAACAGTATCAAAGATTATTCATTCTAATATCTAAAATGTTGTAAAGCGTCCCTAGGGAATATGCCTAAACATGCTTTGGGAATCCATGATGAATAGCGAAGTACACAATTATTGGATATTCTTATGTTCAATTCTAAAAATTTATGGAGAAATTTCAATGTGTTTATCTAACTTGCTTACATTACGTTAGGCTGTTCACTTTGTGTTAGGTTGAAAAATTTTCAATAATAGAATATGTATGTGTTTCATAAATGAAAAATCAAATGGTCCCTAAATGAAACATTTTTTCCATCATCAAACTTGGCAATTGTTCAGAGGGATAAATAAACGTATTCTCATTTGATCGCTATGCCCCTATATGCTGATTATTTAAGCACGTATGATACATGAGCCACAAGGTTTGAAGTTTGCTAAAGAGCAGCATTAACTATTTAGCATACTTTAACAAGCAAAAATGAATGCACATGACAGCTACATTTCAGTTACTGCGGTAGCGCTATCTAACAAAATTAAGGCTTGGTTTATAATAAGAAAATAACTAATATACTGGTTTATTTATGAGTAGAAGGATTTTGGCAAGTAATTCTGTTCGCCGCATTCAGCCGACAATGCAGATGAGTCAACTACCTATCCGGAAAAGCACCCGGCGGCCGGTTCGCCCTATTGGGGCTCGTCAGTGTTGAGCATCCTTCGGTCCTCTACGGAGGATCGAACCCATGACTACTAGAGGATCGTGCCAACTAGCCTGCTGCTTATGCAACTGAGCCATGGAGGACGGCAGCCGACTATCACGAATTGTTAGCTAACTACGATATAGCCCGACCCATCCTCCACTGCCATGCAGGTGCAGAAAAATTCACGCTGCACTCACAAAGGAACATGTTCCCTCACTTAGAATTTTAGCATCTTACTGATACGGCATATATAGCCTGGCCCGCAGCTAAAGTGAATTTGTAAATGTACTGTGACTTGGCGCCGATTGGTTGTCTTTAACTTAGCGTAGGGTCATTATTATTATTATATTATTATTATTATTACATCTATTCCCGGCTTGTTGCCGTAGCCCCCTGGACGAGTATCTCTCAAATCCAACGCATTCGTAGAGGTTCAGTCCAACAGCACAGTTGCCAATTAGAAACAGCGAGTTAACTAAATAAAGTTGGTATTACGCCATACCGATAGGCAGGAGAACATTTGTGGTCGGATAAGTTAAACAATGATGCAGCTTCTATTCAGTTCTAAATCCTGGCACCATGATTAATTCAATTTTAAGTATCGTTTCCCGGCTGACGGCCGATAAATGGTATGCTAGTCGCCTAGATATGTTTCTTGTTAGCAACGCAAATAAAAAGATAACAGAATTACTGTCTCTCAAACTCCTCGGTGTCAAATAACCAAAGAAACAGGTTTCCAGTTACGTGGATATCCAAAGCAGGGATGACGTTCACAGCGAGGCGGGCTACTTGTGGTAAAATCAAGTTAGCCTAATGCAGTGACAAACATTATGGTGGGAAACGAATCGGTTTGGGTTACAGCTGAATACATTGCATAGATGTTATCCCAAAGCCCGGCCACACCTGCTGTCTTAAAATAGTCCACTTCATCTGCCTATTACGTTTGTTTGTTATATAAATTCAAACTTCGAATGTAGCTTGAAGAAAAGTAACTCAGTTGCCATCGGGCGATTTTGTTCAAGTAAATTTCTTACCATGATTTAGCTTATTCCCTCTAAGATCAGCGCAATGAAGGATATTCTGCTTACATATCAATATGTTATTACTAGGCGTGAAAATGTTAGCGAATGCGCAATGTCGGTTGCAAGCTGTCCGGTAAACGGCACAGAGTGCCGAAAGTTCATCATATATATACTTACCCAAAACCCTTCTGTCTGCATTAAAGCCAACAAACACAAAATGTCAACAAATTCACCATTAAAACACCAGATAGGTATTGTGTAAAATGTTGCTCGAACAACCACCGTTTTTTAATGTGGAGGTACGCCTTCCGATAGCGAATTTACTTGGCACCCGGAACAGTTATGATGTGCACTGAAGGATCGGATTATGCAGATATGTCCCTTTTAAAGCCACGGAAAATTAGCTAAAGCAGACATTAATCTTTCACTGACAGAATCGCAATGGTCCGCAAAGGTATCATTCGACTGCATACGTTTTTTGAATCTTCCCGTCAGTGAGACCTAAATATTATTACACAACTCAGTAAGCAATAATTGGTCCAGCAGGAACACGTAAAAAATACGACAATGGGAGTGGAGAGAAATATTCGTACTAGAAAACGGAATAAATGCTACGCCGAACCGAATTTTCGTAGCTTCTAGTATTTCTGAGAAATGCGCACAGAAATGCTGCTACGAAAGTCAGGTCTAAAATACCGGCAAATAAATGGTTCAAACTGAATTCGAGCGATTGTATATTAACCACTTAATTTTTCGCTTCTGAATACTCACGACCACACGACTGCAAAGCAAACGAAGACGAGCAAATTCCGTGTTATGATCACGAGCACAAATTTTTCATGTGTAAAATGCAAGAGTTTAAGAAAAAAAGTGACTAAAACAAGTTGGAACCAAAAAACATTAAGCAACCTTCCTCATTATACACGTTAGCTTGAGGTGGGAAAGACCTCAGCTACAGTGCCGCAGTACATAGAAAAAAGGAGAAACCTAATGCAACTGGTGCAAGTCGGCTGAGCTATCAGCAACGGGTGGGCAGCGTACCGATAAGCTACGAGCCGGCTATTGTGCATCAAAGATAATTAGGCAAACGTATATAAGGCTAAATATTGAGTTCGTGATTGGAGAGAAAGGCTAAGAGGGATGGGTGGTGCAAACAAACTCCCAGCGTGAACGCCACTGAGGTAGTCTCCTAGACATATGGACAAGTGTATCCAGTCAAACGTGTTCATCATCCTTCTGGCGCCAACCAGGGAACCGAGACTCTCCAACCGAGGCCAGCTCCGAAGTGAGAGCCTTCATTCCTATCGACCAAATTATCGCTTGTCCACTCCTCATCTTCTTCCATCCACACCACCGGCGCGCAAACAACGCACGTCGCGGAGGTCGGTGGGCCGGCATGCTTAAAACGTGGCTAATACATCGGAGCCTGGTGCGTTAAATAACGGTGCTAAACGCTTCATTATCAATTCCTTTAGCATAAACAAGGCGTCGAATTCGCGCCATTAGTGGCGAAGCTTAGCTAAAGCGCCCCGAGCTTTAGCTATATTGTTTGTGATTTCATTTTCAATCCCAGGGAAGATGATACAACTTCGCAGACAGTGGAATTTCTCAAACACTTCTAGCTGATCCCCAGCAAGTGTCGGCGTAGGAGTCGGTCCAGATCAACCTTGGAGGAACGTCTTGCACTTCGTGGATGCGGAGCAACGTCCGAAGTGACAGACAGCCAGTGCTAATTTGTCCAGTGCCGCCTTGCACATTTGTGAACTGCCACAGATTAGGGCAATAGCATCAGCATACTCTAAGTCAAGAAGTCGTTCCCTTTGAAGAGATACACACCTTCTAAGTCGTGTTCTGTAAACGCGCTTTCTATGACTTCCTCAATAGCGACATTGAAGAGGAAAGGTGACAGCGGGCATCCTTGTCTCACACCGCTGGAGAAATCAAAAGGCGACGAGCTCTCACAGTAAGCCCTCAGTCTGCCCGAGCTATGCCCACATAAGGCTAGGATAAGATTTACATATTTCTCAGATACACATTTCCCGAGTTGACAGTCCCAAAGTTCCCGTCTATCCACCGAATCAAATGAACAGTTGCTATCGAGAAACACGACAACGGTGCTCCAACAACTGAGCCAAAGTTAAGATGTAGTCCATGCAGCCATGACCGCGACGAAATCCGGCTTTCTCTTTACGAATCTGGCTTTTACGAGTGTTGGCCAGTCTGTGCAGGATGATAGTATCACGCATTTTGGAGGCGATAGAGAGCTAAATAATTATTCTATGGTTGCCGCATTGCGATCGTGAACCGCCCTTAAAAATTCGGACTACGACGGAGCGGCCCCTGTAGTTTGGGACAGTTTCCTTCTCTCGCAATTTCATTAGTAACTCGTACACATCATATAAAAGAGCAACTTCCCCAAAAAAAGAAGGTTGGAAGAAGACCATCTAGTCCCGCGGCTTTATTTAACTTCGACTGTGCGATCTCACATTCGATTTCTGACCGAGTGGGTGGATCCAAAAGGACAGCCCACGGAGCCGGGCGATCATTGGCTGGCGAGAACTCTAACGATTCCGGCCAATTAAATTGCCTTTCAAAGTGCTCAGCCCAACTCACCAAGCATCTTGACAAGTTGTGGATAAGCTTTCCACTCCTCTCACAAATTGTTTCACTAGCAGCAAGTCTTCTGCTGCCCGATTCCAGTATCAGCCGGACTAACATGCGATGGTTACCAAGGGCAGCGGCCATTTCCATTTCTACTGCACGATGAGGTAACCAGGCTTTGCTCTCTCTGTTCATGCTAGCACTAAGGTTTGCCCAGAGCTCTATGCGAGTTTCATTGTGTTCGCTTCCAGCCGGAATATACCGGCGAGCATTGATTGGCTCCAGAGACTACGAAGTGATCCGATGTCCATGTTGGCGGTTAGACTCAACAAATAATGATTTAATTGCTGCTAGTAAAGTCTGGTGAATATGAGACCAGTAAGATTCAGTTGCATCCAGTGAACGTTTATCCAAATCGCATGACAGCCTAATTTGATGGACATTCAGAACAACTAGCTTCGCAAGTTGGCTGGAATCAATGCGGTCACGACGTCGTCGTCGGCGTCCGCCAAAGCGCATCCGCAGATCAGCACATACAAATACACACACATGTGCTCCAAATCGAGAGACATTTCTGGACGCAGCCTCCTCGTCGCTGACTAATCGCAATGTGATCGCTTTGATTCCATAACTGGCTCGAGAGTGGTGGGTGCCAAGTCACCATCCGACGGGTGCTGTGTCGGTAATTAGTGCTCGCAAGAAATAAGCGAGCATCCTCACACAAATGAAGTAACCGCTCATCGTTACCATTACGGAAGCATACATCATGTTGGCCGCTCGGATGCAACTCATCAGTGGATAATTTTCCCACTTGAGCTTCCAGATCCTCAACCAACACCAAGATGACCGCGATTATTCTGTGGCTATGAAGCTCGTTCAGTCGAATATAGAAGTCGTCTTTTACCGAGTCATCGCAAGTCGGTGCATAGGCAGCGATAACGAATAGACATATATTAGTCCAGCGTGACTTCGAAGCTTTGAACGAGCCTGCCAATCGGACCGCACACATCCAATTACTGGTTGGAATCCAATCAACCAGAGCAGCTTCAGCCAGGGGACTCAGGGTAATACCAACACTGGCTTGGCCTGTGCTCGAAGCTGCAACGTCACCGGATAGGTGCAATGAGAAAGTGTTGCTTATGTCAACTGAAGGTGATTGCAGATTGAGCACAGAGCTCGAGTATTGTAGGCAGGTTTCTAATAAGCAGCATATCTCCATCAAGACGGTCTCCAATATTTGGGTAATTGCTGCCTGTTGACCGACCTGTGGCAATGTGCTTACATTGAGGCATGCAAATCTAAAGAAGAATGGTGGGCTCCAAACGGAAGCCGATGCACTGGAATGGACCGCTTGGTTCCACATGGGGTTGTTGACAGGATAGGAATGATGCAACGCGTTCATATCTTTGTTAATACTAGAAGATAAAAGCCTAGCAAAGCTAGCTGGGGGAGGGCCAATGAATTTAGGGGTTGATAACAGGAGGGCTACAAGTGAAGCTGGAACGGGATGGTACTAGAGAAAGCGCAAAAGTGGGTATAGGAAGATTGCAAGGCCTGAGCATCCAAAACCCTATCCATCCTGCCCGATACAGCAGATGAGGCACCGTTGGTTATCCTCTGGGGTGGCCAGAACATCAATAAATCGTTTCATGAATGATTCATTGTATTGTGTGGGAAGGATACTGTCAGGCTGCCCAGGCCTAGACAGGAGAACGATTAGGGTTCTCAACCAAAGCCTTTGGTTGAAAAATGTTACCGTGAGGCAGGTAGTTTGCCGTTGGGTTACAAGAAGTCCGTTTAAGGATTAATGAGCCACCTATATTCCAACCTACAAAATGGAGGAGCAGAAGCCTGGGTTTGTCTGGCCTCTAACCATTGACTAATCTGGTATGAGTGGCTATGAAGGTCAAAAATACACCACCCAGCATAGCTAAAAAGATGGCCAGGCACACAAACCATCGCACGAAGGTAAGTTCCAGCCGCACCGCGATGGAACAACTCATTATAGGAAACAATGAATAATATGAACGAATGAGATGTGGAGAAATGAAGAACCACTCAGGAGCGTTCGAGGAATAGAATTTACCCGAAAACAACACTTGATATAATTATACTATGCGCAAATTAGGCTGGCCAATCAAAGAAGATACGATGCGTTCTGTACAAAGTGAAGAAAGAAACGATGGTGTAAGGACAGCAGACTACTAAATATCTATAAATAATTAAATTTTATTTAACATCCTCCTAATATCACTCTGTTGATTTAAGTTAGTTTCCTAACGGATGTCCTGCTTTAATGTCTTGAGTCCAATTGAAACGAATAGACAAAGCTCTCCTCTTTTTCGGCCTCCTGTGTGTTCCATTTCCCAGGTTTTTCACAGCCTAATTGCAGTTACCTGAGATATCCATCGATTTGTCATTGATATATATTTCAATGAAATCAAGTTTATTTGTGCACGATGGCACTGAATTCTTTATTTAGCGCGGCCTCAGTCAATTGACATGGCTTATGCACACCTGCGTACGGACGCGGATCCCATACATCACCAGACAACGGCGATCTACAACGACGAGGTCTCCACTTGCTGCCGTTTCCCTTGATGGGAGACAAAAACACCTGGGCTCAGATTTCCAAGACACTCTCCGCGCTTCATTCCGATTTTACTGCGTTTCCATAACGGGATTCGTACGGTGCGTCCATTGGCATTTAGGGGTAAGTAGCTTCATAGTTATTCTCAGTATTTTCTCCTTAAGTAGTTCTGTAAGCGACTTCCCATATGGGGCATTTGGATGCAAAAACATCGAGAATTAAGTAAGAATATATCCAGCCTTTCTACTAGATACCACTATTAGTTTGGTCACAACAGCGCTGATTCACGGCAGCCACTTATTTCCTGCTCTGCCCATTAGATTAGGAAGAATATGGTGTAGTTCTTAGGTTTTTAATTTTACTTTATGCACAAAATTTAGCATCTGGTGCGACGAGAATTACGGCCCGTTATCCGACTCAATGTATTCTGGTAGTCAATGTTGGGTAAGAATGCTTCCAAAAGCGTGTAGTTTATTGGTGACATGCTTGTTCTGCATCTTGATAACTTCCGACTACTTGCTATAGGCATGGACAAATATAAGGTCCGAAACTCATTCAACTGATGCCGCCAAATCCACCTTAATCCGTGACCATGGGGATTTTCGCGCGGAGCAATACTACAATGTTGTGCCTACTGGCAGCTTGGAAGTGTACGCGAATCTGGTGGTAGATCGTCGACCACAAGACGTAGCTATGAGGCAATATCTTCCATTGCGCAATAGCTGGATGACCAATGTTAGGGTTGTCTTAAAACGCCTAAGTGTAGTACTTCAGCTGTGATGATTTCACTAACTAAGGAAGGACTGGAGTTAGTGTAGGACAAAGAATTGCGTCGAGTAAAAACTGGACCAGTTTTTCATTTTAAATCATCTTTGGCCAGTGGCGTCTAATGTAGGGCAGGACCCCTTGTAGCAGCTAGCCACTTCTTGTAGTTACCTAAAACATCGTGGTATTCAACGGTAACGTGGTCACGGCGTTGTGCATTAAATAACTGACATCCGTTTCAGCTGTAATTGTGGCAATTACTGCGTCTTTGGCTTTTCGCCTGCCGGCATCTGCTAGTCAGGATAAACCGTTTGCTTGCCCGATAGAATCAATTGGCTAAATTTTTACGGCGAAATCAAAACAGAACTGCAACTTTGCCCATCACTGTAAACTAATGACCGTTTATTTTGAGATACCTTTCTTTGACCCAAAAAATTGCAAAACAAACGTCGGTAGAGTGAAGTGTCGTTGGAAAAGTTTTATGTGAAAATTCTGGACAGCGAAGACAATAGCATTTTTCACTTAGAGTATAATTCGTTTTCGATTCCGTAAGAGCTGTTGCATCATGTGGCACAGCATTTTATGTACGGTCAGGAAAATATTGGGAATTACAACACTAAATGCATGGGTTAAGGCATTTGTGGTCAAATAATTTCTCTCCACGGGTCATGGTTTTTTTGGACTTAGATCGGAATTTAGGCGCGACTTCAAATTTGCAAATGATTCCTAGCACTGTTTGGATCACCATTATTAGCATCTTTCATTAGGAACTGATTCAACTGATAGGATAAGCGATGTATTTGTTGTAATATGCGCCATATTGGCTCACCATTCCAAGGAATGATGTCTAGGTTGTGATATCCGTTGGTGCAGCTAAGCGATCTATTGCATGGATGTTATCAGGAACTGGTCTGCGGCAGTGTTGATAAATCGCAAAGCCAAGAATTTCCATGGATTTCAATAACACTTTCATATATACGCACCCAAAAGCAAACAGTTATTTTTGATTCTCAGCATCGCTACATCTATTCGCAGAACCTGTTCATCTTGCTTATGGCTCAGTAGGAGAATGTCATCTAAATAGGCCGTAGTCTCCAGTACGTCAGTAAAGCTGGAGCTCTGTGTCGGAGTAGCTAATATGCAGTAAAATCTCGAACTTTTAAATATTATTCTTAATGTGCTGTGTTTCAGGAAAACGCGAATAAGTTGACGGTGCCATGAAGGATAATAAACACTATAGTTCCGAGTGTGAAAAGATGAACTGACAAGGAAAAGTGTCTTGCGGTATTTAGGTAAATGTCACACCAAAAGCCTAAACGATAAAAAGTATTGTACTCGGCTGGATGCCAATAAACAGACGGGTATGTTTCTTTCGGGAGGTAACCTCTATCAGTGGTTCTAAACACCGCTTGAATACAAGGTTCTTTTTATCGCATCCTTTCATGCTCATAATGATAGCACAGCTCAGAGGATAACAATTAAAAGACAGATAAAATTGGTTAACATTTCGCAACACACAGAAAATTACTAATATAAGGATAATTGTGACAAGCATGAACAAACGAATGCTGAAGTGAAATTGGTGGGGAGTCTGGGTAAGCGGCAAACCTGCTTAGAGATTAGTTGAACTAACTTAGATAACCAAACTGCAGCATTCCATATATATTCAATGTAAAACAGAGCGACCTTAATGCCAAGGTGAAGGCCAAAAGCGCCACCATTAAAATCAAAGATTGACTCCTGCAGTTAAGATCATCATCTTGACAGTGAATGTAGAAGATCACTTGCGTATTAAACTAAGATGCAAACTGAGTTGCCTGGCATTGATTGCAGGCAAAGTTCTTGCTAAATAATCGATTCTACTGCAACTTATCCATCGCATAGTGCGCAGTTAAAACTACATTGTCGAATACGCAGATTCCAAATGCTTAATCCTCCATGGTATGGTGACT
>CALYDF020001046.1:0-16518 GCA_944474145.2 Dicrocoelium dendriticum | reverse complement strand
AAAGTGGAAACGTTGAAGTATAACGGTAAGCGTGTTGTTGAAGAAAACGTAATATAGAAAATGGTTTAAGGAAGTCCGCGGTATGTGTTTCAACAAGTATTCTACATTATTAATAAATATTAATATGGGTATAATGGCCTAAAATTGACCTCCTACCACCTACAACTGTGTGTACCGTAATAACACTGCCGAAAGAACATTATTTCCAAGTGGCGGATAGGACGCTCTGGTGTGTTTTCGTTTTGAGAAAAGTTGATTTTGTCCGTTTTCTTGTGATTCAGACGGGTTTGGAGGTGTGCAATATATTTGGAATCTTCTGCTGGTATATCTATAATCATGGTGTCCAAGTGTCTGGATTGTGGTAAATGTGTCACTACCCGCTCAAAAGTTCAAGTTCAAGTGGGGCCGGAACAGTAGGATAAGTCCCCGTGAATGTTCCTTCCGTGACGCGTCGTTGATCCAGGGTATTATTCGTCCGCGATAACTGGAATCCAGAAGAGTCAGATCAGCGCGCGCGAATCACACCACGGTCAACCAATTAATACCCACGCGACCTGCACTGGCAGTCCCCGCCGCACCGGTCACGTGAAATAAGAAAAAGAAGTACGAAAGTAATAAGAGCCTCAAGAAAAAAAAGATTTAATATTTCAATAAAACAAATATACCAGGAAGTGAAGGGGAATGTTAAGAATTGAAGGCCAAGAGCATCGAGTCGGTGTTCGAACTCTTTCACCGTTGGTGCCAATACCACGTTTTCGGGCAGTGCATTCCAGGAATCCACCACTCGGCGTGATAAACGAAAGTCCGCCCGGACTCCATCCGATCGAGGTTTGTGTAGCTTCAGCGAGTGACCGCGGAGCGATGGAAGCCGAGCCGGTTGGAAAAGCCCGGATAAATCGGGTCCGGTTTTACTGGTAAGTATACGATAGGTCAAGACTAGGTCGCCTCGATGTTGACGATAGTGCATCGAGAACATCCCCAGCGCAAGTAGTCTTTCTGGGTAAGAATGGTTCCGCAGTCCATGGACCAGTTTGGTTCCAACTCTCAACACTCTCTCCACTGACATCCTGTCCCTGACTAAGCAAGGTGGACAAGCCTGGATGCAGTATTCCAAGTGTGGCCTGACAAACGCTGAGAATAACCTAACAAACCTAGCTCCCGTGATGGTCCCGAATGCCCTGCGGATCATCCACAACATTCTGAAACCCTTGCACGTAGCTTTCCTCCAGTTCTCACTGGATTTAAGTTCTGAAGACAATGTGACCCCTAGGTCTACCAATTGGGTAACATGGTGGAGTTCATTACCGCCAAGAAAATAACGCGTTTGGGGGCTATTTGGCCCTATTTGGCCGTTCAATGTTCTTTCTGCGACGGCTGGTTGTATATCACTTGTCGTGGTATCTCAGCAAAATTTTATGAGTGAATTCTGATGTATACAGCATCATCTGTTGGTATTTTTTGTGACTCTTGTCTTACATTAGTCAACACCCAGCGGGCTCAGTCTGGTTTACCTGCTTTTACTCCCCGCTCTGCTAGTGCTCACTCCGATCCCCAACCGACTGTTTCCCAAAATTCGCCTTCTTCTTTCCCTTCTTTGTGCCCTGATTTTGTCACGCCAGTCCTTAAACAAATTTCTGTCCCGCCGTCAGAGCCACACATTTCTAGTGACCAGCCTAGTAAGCCCCTGCCCAAGACGTTTGCGACCGTCGTCAAGGAGAACACGGTGGCTGCTTCCGCAAGCCGGATTCTCGTGGTGCATAAATATAAGCCTATAGCCAAGTCTGTGGAAGACAAAGCGTCACCTCCAGAGCGCGGGCTGAAATCGGTTCTTCATAGGATCGACCATTTGGAGAAACTGCTCCAGGACAAGCCGCCTTCCAAGCCACGGATCCCCGAGATCGCCAAAGTCCCTAACCGGGAACGTTGTCTCATCATAATGAACTCCCCGGAGTCGAATAAGACAACAGCAGCAGAGAGAATTTTGGATGACCAATTGTTTCTAAAACGTATGATCTCCCTACTGTTCGATGAGGGGGAACCGGGGATTAATATCGTCTCTGCTTTTCGACTTGGCAGAAAACACAAAGATTCTTCCAAGGTGCGTCCCCTTAAGGTGGTATGCCAAAGTGAATATGAATGTCGTCGGATCCTTCGACGAACTTCGCGCCTCAAGGGAGTGCCCTTTCACGTGTTACGGGATCTATCCCCGGAAGACCGCGTTAAAATGAAGATCGCAGTCGATGAATTGAGAACTCGCCGTGCGAACGGTGAAACCGATTTGCGTATTGAGGATTTTCGCGTGGTTCGGAAAGTGCAGAGAACGCGCTGGAAGCCAGTTCTTGTCCTTCCCGGACATTAAGATCAACAACTGGATTGCACGTACTTTTTGCGAACGTGCGCAGTCTGCGTAATAAACTAGATGAAGTTGTGCATCTTGCGTCAGTACTTCTCCCGGACCTTATGACGTTTACGGAGACATGGTTGTCCCCAGAAATCCCAGATCCCGAAGTAGATATTCCTGGTTACAGTCTCTCCCGAGCTGATCGCATCGGTTTGAGATCGGGGGGCGGCGTCATACTCTACTGGAAGGAAAACCTGAAGGTCCATGTAGTTGATGTTGTCTTGGGAAGTGATGACTGCTCCGAAGTGCTTTGGTGTCGTATTCACGATGGATGTAGATCTCTCCTTCTCGGCGTTTTCTACAGAGCTCCCCTGAGTTCTGGCGATCGTTTACTGGCCTCTCTAAAGAAGCGCGGTGGAAATAAGGATGGTTTATTAGTGGGGGACTTTAATGCCCCTAATGTTGATTGGGATCTTCTTCACTGTGATGCTGCACCTGCCTCCTTCGATTCCACCTTTCTTGAAGTTGTTCTTGAAAGCAATTTAATTCAACATGTCGCGGCACCTACTCGCATTATCCCTGGTCAGACGCCGCACATACTCGATCTTGTGCTTTCGCCTGCACCATCTGATGTTTCTGATTTGAATGTCGTACCACTAATCGGGAGCAGTGACCGCTGCCTGCTTTCCTTTCAATGGACCACACGGTTGGGCATTCACAACCACTGTGTCTATCGGCGGAATTTCTGGCGTGCTGATCCAAACCGCTTGAAGAAGGCCGCTAGCGAGCAGGATTCGGGTCTCCCTCAGCACTTGGACGTCGATAATGCTTGGAGCCTTGTTTACTCGAAAATGTTGTCCCTTATGATGTTGTCCCCATATCCAAACGAAAACCATTTACTAGAGGTCCCCCTGGATTGACCCTGAGCTACGATCGCTCATGAACCAAAGACACACACTTTGGAATCGCTATAGGCTTTCGAGATTGGAAACCGATTATAGCAATTATAACTTGGTCTGGAACGTATGTACCTCAAAAGACGTACGAAACGGCAGCAATACGAAGGTCATCTGACTGAACATTCCAAGTCTATACCGAAGCTGCTTTTCTCCTACTTGAAAAGTAGCACCAGAGCCGGAAGTGGAATACCGTCTTTGCATTCCCACGATCTTAATACCGTGCTCCACGACGATGCTGATAAAGCTAATCATTTAGCTCGCCATTATTCATCGGTCTATACAATGGGGGTGCCGTCAGTTGATTGTTATTCATCCTTGCTCTCCGCTCTCAGCGATATGGACATAAATGTTACTGTGGTATACAAACTTTTGTGCAAGTTAGATCCCAACTCTTCCCCTGGACCTGATGGACTGCATCCTCTTTTCCTCAAGATTGTGGCCGAATATATCGCTGTTCCTATCTGCCACGTATTTCGGTGCTCACTTGAGGCCGCGCGTCTTCCGCTTGCCTGGAAAGCGGGCATAGTCAAGCCCAAATACAAAGGAGGTAATCGGCAGGATCCTACGAATTATCGGCCCATTTGTCTAACATCTGTCGTCTGTAAGTTTATGGAGAGGATTCTTAAGCGAGCTCTCAACCTGCACTTCCAGAACCTCAAGATCATTTCACCTGCGCAGCATGGGTTTTGTCCTTCGCGTTCATGCGTCATCAATCTTCTGGTAGCTCGAGAAAAGTGGGCTAAATCCATGGATGCTGGTAAGCGGCTAGATGTCGTATTTGTGGATTTTAGTAAAGCTTTTGACAAGGTTCCACACGAAGTTTTGCTTAGCAAACTTCGCAGTATTGGTGTTTCAGGAAAAATCCTCTCTTAGCTCACTGATTTCCTGCATGACCGCGCTTTCCGTGTGCAAGTAAATGAGGCCATTTCCTTCCCTGTAAATATGACCAGCGGTGTTCCGCAAGACTCTGTTCTTGGCCCTGAACTTTTTAAAGTCTTTATTAATGATCTGGCATCTGTACCACGGGCAGATTGTTTGATTTACGCAGGTGATTTAAAGATATGGATGGAAGTCTCCTGTCTAGATGAAGCGGATTTACTACAAACAAGGCTCGATTCGCTGCATGATTGGTCGATCAGGTGGCAATTACCCATAAATCACGATAAATCTTCCGTTCTTCCGATCGGTGCCTCCGAACCATTTGGAATTTATCATATCGGTGGGTTTTTGCTGCCGAACTCTAATGGTGAGAGAGACCTCGGCGTCATTGTGACCCGACCTAAAATCGACCGAAGATACCTTGAGGAAAGTCGCTTCTGCCAACAGGTTGTTTTTCGCCATACGACGATCCTTCTCTCGCTTGACTCCGGAGATCTTCAGGCTCCTGTTCACTTCTCATGTACGTCCGATTCTTGAGTATGGACTGCCCGCTGTTTATCCTCTTTCCAAATTTGATTGCAATTTGATTGAAAAAGTTCAGAGGAGAGGATCTAAATCCGTTCTGGAATTACGACACCTGCCTTACTCGCGTCGTCTCCAGTGTCTGAACTTGTTCTCCCTAGCCTATCGTCGAGATCGCGGGGATTTGATTTTCACACGGCGTATCGTTAGAGGGGAACTTGGAGATGAATTGCAGAATTTCTTTCCACTCAATTCTTTCAGTTCGACTCGGGGTCACCATTGGAAATTGTTTAAACAAAGGAGACTTCGGGTCCGTTGTGATGTCACTCTGTCTACCAGAGTAGTGAACGAATGGAATAATCTCACAGAATCTTCTTCACAGAATTTGCTTAATCTTTAGTGACTGCTTCTAATCTCATGAGTTCGTGAAAGTATGTCGACTGTCTTGAACTTGCTTATGTTTTCCCCTTTTTAGTATCAAGAACGTCCTATCAAGTCGTATTACTGGGGATCTTTTACCTTTACTGGCACACGACACGAGACGCTCATCAACTGGAAGCTTGTTTCGTACATGAATCCCATCCTGTCCAGTCCTTTAAGACAGAACAGTCCTAGTCGTTCTGTGGCAGGTCCGTGCGCGACCTAGTGATCTCTAAGGTAAGAGCTCGTTAAGCCTCGATTAGACGGCCATTGTTGTTTCCTCTTCGTTTTACCTTCCCGTTTCACTTACAGTCACCATACGTGCTTGGATTTACCATCTACTTAGCTCAAGCCGGATTAAGTTAGAGACTGTGACAGTGGCATCCAGCTCGCCCCGAGTTGTTAACCAGATACATTTTACGTTCATTGTGGTCTCTTACTAGTTGGTTGAGAAAACTCCATCCAGCCACTTACGAGGTATTTATTTTGTACTGCATCTTCTCAGGTTTAAAGCGATCCTTGTATACCCTGAACACGGAATCCCTCGAAACTTTGAAGCGGACGCATCCCACAGTTTCCAGTTAGGTCATGCTGAAGCAGGATTTGGAATTGTGCCACCAAACCACGGAATTCACGTACGTTGACGTTGACTTAAAACCGTTTGTTTTGTAGTTCTCTTTAATCACGCTTGTCGTGTTTCGTGACGTTTTCTATAGCACTTGCAGTCGTGACTACCGCCACGATTGACCGATGACCGTCCGATAAGTATCCGATTACTGTCTGATAGGCGACCGATCTGACGCCATTCGGTCAAATTTTACTCATCCGATTGTCAGATCGGAGCCTAGCCGAATGGACCTATAACCCGTTTTCTTGAACCCTATACCGCTTTTCCCTACCTTAACAGCAGCTACTTAAATCACAAACTCGCGAACAGCAAATAGAAAATGTCCTTTATAGTCAAAAATCAGCGGCAATCGCAGCAAAAATGCACTATAATATCTGGCTCATGCTGAACGAAGGGCTGACAGGCAGATTGCTCCGGTTGTTGCGGAGTTTCACGTCCGCCGACGCGTTGGATCCATCATCGTATTTTGTCCACAACTAGTGTCCGTACATCCGGTGTATTGCTTACACATTATGGCGTGTGAAGTAGTTTTGGTTCAGTACAGGAACACTAGGAGAATCCCGTGGATGTTCCATTTTGAAAGCGCCGTTGATCCGAGGTGGGTTACGGGAATGGATTTGTGTTCTGAATGTGTACAGTCAGCACGCACGTCACACCGCAGTCAGCCAATCAGCGCCCATGTATCTTACTATAACAGTACCCGCTTTGCCAGTTGCGTGAACTAGAAATAAAACAAAGCAGGAGGTAAGGAGTAAACTGAGGTAAACGTAAAATAAACACGGCGTCAAGACAAGAAAACAAAATCGTAAAACCCTCATGAAGGCTAGGATGTAAGGGGGAAGAGTTGTAGCTACAAACTGAGAGTCAAGTCAGTGCTCAGATGTCTTAACCATCGGTGCCAGTACTATACCTTTAGCTAGAATGTTAGGTCAGGACATGTCAAGATCAAAGGACGACACAAGCTTTCGCCTAACGATCGTTCTGCTTTTCGTACCGGTAAATGAACCAGAGCCTGGCATTTTGACGTTTGGTCGCATCTCCTTGATTCTGCAAAAAGAAATGAAGCAAGAAGAAGAGCAATCTTTATATTTCCATGGATCAACATCACTCAAGGTCTTGCTGCTAAATTACGATAAAATTACATTGGATCTTGACCTCCTTTGTAGGCTGTTGCAGTCTCACAGTCCACTAACTCAGAAGACAATTTTTTCCGACTGCGTACCACACAGCTCGTGAAAAACTTCTCCCGGATACCCAAGCTACACCTCTGTTGTTTTAGCTTCAAACGATGTCCGCGCAAGTGCTTGGAAGCAGCCAACTCAAACAGATCAGTAGGCTTGATGCCACTAAGACACTACATTATCTAAAACGTATCCATCAGACCACCTCTCAGCCTACGTCACTTCATGGAAAACAACCCCAGGCTCTTTAGGCGATTTTCACATGACTTACCATGTGGACATTAAATCATCCTGGTTGCCACTTTTTGAATCCTTTCCATACAAATGACATCACGGAGATCGGGTGACCAAGCCTGAACACAGTACTCCAGATGTGGCCTAACCACTGCTTTGTACAATGGCAGGAAAACTTCTGGCGTGATGTTGCACAGTGTCCTCTTGTGACGAAACAATAGTTGTCGCGCTTTTTGGCAAAATATTGAAATTGCACCGAAGATTTGAAACTGCTCACCACGATGACGCTTAAATCACGTGTCTGGTTAACACTCTGCAAAGCGAAGGACCCCAAGGAAGTCTGCACCGCAATTTCGTAAACACTAGTGGTCAATAGTTGAAGATCATATGTAAGCGGGACCATACGCGACGAGAGTGGACAGTTGATCCACAGCTTGTCAAAACGTTTGGAGTGTTGGGTCGAACACTGAGAAGTAGTCCAATCAGTCAGAGTTGGCCTCTTCTTCACCGGCCATTGACCACCCTATTTCTTAGGCCATCCCTCTGGATCCGCCATTACGCTCAGCAATCGAACGGGAGATCAGACTGATGAACTTGAATAAGACCGCAGGAGCAGTTAGTATTTCTCCAGCCCTCTTCAAATTCAGCGGACCTGCTCCTATAGATTATTTACACTAGTTACTAGTGAAAATTTGGGAGCAGGAAACTGTCCCAACAGACTGGAGCCACTGGTTTCATCGAAATCTACGCTGCCTCGGAAACATCTCTACTTTATGTCAATAGTTGGAACGCCACCATATTTTTTGTGACCCACAGTAGTCGTGTTTCTCGATATTGAAAGTGCCTTCGATTCGGTAGATCGATGTAACCTTTGGGACTGTCTGCTCAGGAATAGTGCTCCTGAATAAGACGTGTTCATTATCAGAGTGCTGTACTCGCATTGTTTGGGCGGAGTGAGGTTTTATGGCAAGCTCTCGCTGCCCTTTATTATCTCCAGCGGTGTGACACTAAGTTGTCCGCTGTCACCTTTCCTCTATAACTTCGCAATTGACGAAGTCATGGAAACAGCTTTCGCTGGGCAGCTTTTTTTGGTGACTGACTTCTTGACTTGGAGTATGGTGATAACATTGCACTCACATGTGGCAACGCCCAAACGGGGCAAGCAGCACTGGACCGATTCGCACTGGCTGTCAATTGTTTTGGACTCTGCTTTGCTCTCTCGAAGTGCATCTGTGGCGCCGACGCGACATCTCTCTCTCGCTCTGAATGGAAGAGCTTGCAATGCAGCCGTCCGTTCAACCCTCATGTACGGTTGTGAAACGCATCAGGTCGATAGGCTTAGAGAGGTGATGCTTTGGACGATAGCACATCAGGCAGAATAACACGGAGTAGGACGTATACGTCTTACTGGTCAAACAACGAATGTGCCTCAGCTGAACGAGACTGGACCTTAACGTGTTGCGACGGTTTGCGTACCTCATTGACCCATTGAGCTATACTGGGTGATGCCTCCGAGCATCTTGAGAGCTACTCTTACCAGGTTGGTCAATGGTGAGAGGTCAGACAAACTCAGTCTCCTAGTCCTCCAGGTTGGGGGTTTGAAATGGGATGTCGTCCATTTCTGCAAAACTAAATCACTGCCACCTCCCCGCTGCCTTGCGGACAGGCTTTTGAGCCAAAGGCTTTGGATGAGGACCCTAATCGTCCTCCTGTCTAGGTCTGGGCGCCCTGACAGTATCTCAGCCCACATACAACCATGACATTTTCTTCAAACATAAAGTTCATCCTGCATCGGCCGTCGCGCAGATTATCAAGGGTCGCCTTATCTGGTGCATACAGCAGGGCGGATAAGCGAAAACATACTACTTCTGGCGCCTCCCTTCTTTCTTTTCCACCTTTTTCTCTTACTCCCATCCCGGCCCCCATTACTAACCTTCCTTCGATAATTCCCAGCTTAATTGACAGCAACCGAAGTGCTACTGGAGTAGAACCATCTGCAGCCACCATCCCACAGCACCTATCGGACGCCTGTCGGCAAAGGTTCCTTATAAGGCCACGTTATCCCGTTTCCACGGCGCCATTCAACGTCCGCACTCTAAGGCAAACAGGTCAACAGGCCGCACTCGCACGCACCTTGGACACACTGAGTATTGATGTGTGTTGTGTGTCCGACACTAGGATCAATGAGCCTAATGGAGTTGTTGAATTAACTGCACCTGGCTTATCCTCTCGTTATTGGTTGCACGCATCCGGAGACGCCGATGCGGCACTCACGGGTCAAGCTGGTGTAGGTATCATTCTCAGCTGCAAGGCTGAGTCATCGTTGGTTGATTGGATTCCGGTGAACAGCCGTTTATGTGCAGCCCGTTTGACGACATCAGTTAAGGTTGTTTCACGAAGTAGTGCAAAACACTGTTTCTTGGTGCTTTCCGTTTATACTCCCACCGACTGCAGTTCTAATGCAGTCAAGGACACTTTCTATCACGAACTGAACGCGCTACTACGCAGTGCTACTAGTTCAGATATTATAGTACTTGCAGGGGATATGAACGCACAAGTAGGGCGTCTGAGCTCTTCAGAAGCTCAGCTAGGTGTTAAATGTGGGCTTAACTCCGAACGGATTGACAACAGTGGGTGTCTGCTGCAACTGTGTGCGGAGCACCAGTTGTTTCTTAGTAGCACTGCTTTTAGACACAATGGGCGCCGAAGTGCCAGGTGGCGTCCACCTGTAGCTGGCCAGCCATGGACCCAAATTGACCACATAATCATAAGTTGCAAATGGCGTGGTTCCATCCTGGATTGCTGGTCGTACTGAAGTGCCTGTGTCGACTCTGACCACGACTTGGTGTGCTGTCGTTTCTCCATGAACTATACCGGGAGGCGCACCAAGCGTCTCCTCCGGTTGGAAACTGAGAAATTGTCTCAGTCCTCGGTCAGGCAAGCCTACCAAGACGCACTGCATACCGAACTTTCGGTGTCTTGTCCTAATGACACTGAGCTTCAGTGGAATAGGATCTCGGCCGCCATGCACGACGCAGGACCATCTGCTTGTTGCACTATCCATCGTCACCGCACTAGTCACTGGATATCCGAGAGGTTGGTGAACGTATTGGAATCTAGAAGACACCTTCCGGCTGGTTCTGAACACAATGTGACCAGACGGGCTATTAGGCGTGAACTAAAGCGGAGCCTGTGGGCTGACAAGGAAGCCTGGTGGACCAGTCGTGCTCAAGAAATGGAGGAGGCAGGAGCAGTAGGCACTTACCGGAAGCTCTTCCAGCTAATCCGCACCACTGGTCCCAGAAAACCAGGCGTCAGTGAGACAATCGGGGATAGCGCAGGTGCGCTGATACACAATAAGGAGCGCCGTATGGCTCGTTGGGCGGAACGCTTTCAAGATCAGTTTAGCTGGCCCCCCGCTCCCGGACCTCTTCCAAATCAGGTGATGCAGTACGAGCCATTAATAGTTAGTTTAGAGCCTCCGTCGGAGGCCGAGGTACTAAAGGCGACCGCAACCCTCAATCGTTTTCGTGCCGCTGGCCCGGATTCCCTCCCACCTGCACTAATTATGGATGGAGGTGAAATCTTCTGCAGGGCACTGACCTCCCTATTCGAACGTATCTGGAAGGAAGAGAATGTCCCGGCTAATTGGAGTGAATCTATTATAGTGGCAATATACAAGAACTGAAGTCGCACAGACTGTGCGAACCACAGGGGTATTAGCCTAACGCAAGTTGTGACAAATTACTGGCATCGGTTATCGTTGGTCACCTCACTGCGGAACGGGAATCTCGCATTAGGGGAGAGCAGGTCGGTTTCCGCCCAGGACGTGGCTGTATAAACCATATATTCACTTTGCGGCAGGTGCTAGAGCAGCGCCACGCATACCGCAGACCGACAATAGCTGTGTACCTCGATTTCAAGAGTGCGTTCGATTCAGTCGATTGATCGATTCTGTTCGAATTACTTGCGCGAGAAGGTGTTCCCACGAAATATGTGAACATTCTTCGTGCTCTATACTCGAACCGCGTTAGGGTCTATGGTGTCCTATCGGATAGCTTTCCGACCACAAGTGGCATTCGTCAGGGTTGCCTGATTTCCCCGTTTTTGTTCAATTTCGTCGTGGATTCTATCATGGAGTGTTCCCTTGCGGAATCTCACGATGTAGGCGTTGAAGTGCTGCCTGGTGAAAGGTTAGTTGATCTAGATTATGCGGACGATATCGTCTTGCTTTTCGACAATGTTGAGGCGGCACAATCAACCCTGAATAGCCTGTCTAGAGTGGTCCCATTATTTAGTATGCACTTCGCACCTTCAAAGTGCAAAGTGTTGCTGCAGGACCACCAGCCACTTGATGACCCCTTGACACTTGCTAACGAGGAACTCGAGGTGGTTGATCAATTCACTTATCTTGGCAGCTGCATCAACACTGATGGACACATAGAAACTGACGTGAACTCACGCATTGCAAAGGCCAGAGCTGCCTTCTTGAACCTGCGTCATCTTTGGCGACAGAATGGAGTTTCCCTCCGTCTGAAAGGTTGTGTATACAAGGCCACAGTGAGGGCGGTTCTACTCTATGGTAGTGAGACTTGGCCCCTTCGATCTGAAGATCTGAGGCGCCTTCAAGTCTTTGATCATCGTTGTCTGCGAAGCATAGGCGAGTACTAGGTAATGGTAATCATGCTAGCTCCGCAGAACAACAGATAGCACTGAATAAGTGGCGTTGGCTCGGGCACGTGCTACGCATGCCTGGTCACCGCTTACTTAGGAGGGTCTTGTTTAGTCTCCCTGGTGTAGGATGGCCCATGGCTCGAGGTGGACAGAAGTTGACTTGGCAGCGGGAAATGAAGTCACTGACAACTAAACTGGATGCCGTTGGTTCGTTTCGCCTTCCGGGTTGGAGTCCACATGACTTGCTTTGTACTTGGCTCGAGACTTTACAGGACATGGTTCGCAGTAGACACCAGTGGCGCGTCTGCTGCCGTCTCCTAATTGGATTGTCTGTTTAAAGTGTGTTTGGTGCTGAGTTATCTGCGGGGTAATGGCTGATTATGACGCGGGTCTGTGAAAGCCGCAAGGAAGCTGTCTCGCCGATGCCGCGTTATCTTTGTGTCGGCCGGTGGCCGAGTGGTCTGCATGTTTGGTTTGCAACCATAAGGTCACCGGTTCGGATCCGCGTCGGAGTGGGCGTCCTCGCGGTATACACAGTCCGCGCGCGACTGGTGGTGGTCGCGCGGCATCGAAGCGCCGTTGCGGTGTACAGCTGACACACATTATCACCTTATTTTTGCACGATAGCCGGCTGTTTGTGACCGTATGTTGTCTACGGAAGGTGTAGGCGCCTTGATCCTGAATGTTCTCTTAGGACATTAAGGTTTTCTGTTAAGTCCCCCTTCTCTCCCTCTTCTTATTCTTTATTTCATAGGTTCTCATGGTTGTATGGCAGCGAAGCATCAGTTCACATGGCTGATGTACCACTGTTGTTGATGTTGATTGATGATGAACGATAAATGAGTTGATTATGACGTGACATGTACAAGAGGGCAAGTGTTTGCATACCATATTCACTCCAACCGTAAAATGGAATAGATTTTTAAGAA
This sequence comes from Dicrocoelium dendriticum, assembly GCA_944474145.2. Classification (NCBI taxonomy): domain Eukaryota; kingdom Metazoa; phylum Platyhelminthes; class Trematoda; order Plagiorchiida; family Dicrocoeliidae; genus Dicrocoelium; species Dicrocoelium dendriticum. Next base: position 3,751 of record CALYDF020001046.1, on the reverse strand, counting down.
TTTGTTTTGCAAGGGAAAGATTCGTATACTAAGTTTCCCTGTTTCGTGCATAGTAAGTGTGTGTTGTCTGTGACTGGCTTAGAATATTGGAATGGGAAGACGGACTAAGAGAATTGCAGTTGACGTCGCACGAGTAACCATTCTGTGAGAGTTCTGATGTTGGGGTTGGTGTGTTGTCGCTCTGAGCGATTAAGGGGGTATCTGGTGACTCCTGAGTTTCTGGTGGTAAAACGGGAAGATCGCATCGAGGGATCACCCGACTGATGGTGACCTTTTCTTCTCTACTATCAGGTAGACGTACACGGGTGTAATGACGGTTGCAGCTGATGAGATTGACTTCCTCCATCAAACGTTCATACTTGAAGACCTGTCCATTCGTTTGAGTAAGATCGGGCCAAGGACCATCAACCAGGAAGGAATGAAAGTTCCGAAAGTTGACCGTCGAGCGAAACATAAGTGACGTTCATGTGGAATAGTTTTTGTAGCAAGCAGTACAAAGCAACGAATGGATGGAATGTAGCGCGTCATGAAGGTCAAACTCCCACTGAGAAGGTACCAGGATTGTGGCTCGTAGAGCGATTGAAGTGCTATTCCAAAGGGTTCCGTTAAGACGTTCCACTTGCCCATTAGCTTGTTGGATGTAGGATGTTGTGTGACTAGTTGCCAATCCTTTGTTCAGTAGGAACTTGCTAAGCTCTGCGGACATGAATGAATACTCTCGGTCAGTGTGTATGTATGCTGGCATACAAAAGCAGCAAACAATTGGCAGCGGCAATTGATGCTGGTTGGAGCAAGCATACCCGGACATGCAAATGCGAAAGGAAATCAGCTGTATTCATCAACGACAGTTAGTAGGTCTCTGTTTCGAGTCGTTGTAGGTAAAGGCCCTTTGAAATCCATACTGAGCCGTTCGAACGGCTGAGTAGATTTTATGAGTCGGCCTGTGGTTGACTTGTAGAATCGGGGTTTTAAAGCTGCACGAACAATTTTGAAATCATGCTTTTGACTTATTCAACTGAGTAAGGTACGTTTTTAGAGCGAACGTAATGAACCATTCTGTTTATTCCTGTGTGACACATTGAGTTGTGGAGGTCTTGCAAGTTCGTGCCACTAAATTTGTGGCACACGTGATACGAGAAAGTGCGTGTGCAACCTAATTAGCTTTACCAGCTCTAACATGTCATATTGGCATGCAGACAGTTTCAGTCGCCACCTCGGGATTTTGTCGTCCTTACTTTTGCTTGTTTGACCATCACCGTATATATCATCATCATCATACACGTTAGCTAGAGGTGGGGAACACCTCAGCCACTATGCCGCAATACATAGAAAAAAGGAGAAAAAATGCAATTGGTGCAAGCCGGTTGAGCTACCGGTAACGGATGGGCATCAAAAAATTACTATGCAAAATTAAATAAGGTTAAATAATGAGATCGTGTTTGGAGGGGGAGGCTAAGAGGGATGGGATGGAACAAAGAAACTCACAGCACGAACGCCACTGAAGTTGACTTCTAGCCATATCAGCAAGTGTGTCCATCGTCTTTCGGACCCCAACCGGGGAGCCGAGACGTTCCAACCGAGGCCAGCTTCGAAGTGAGGGACTTCATTCCTCTGGACCAAGTCATCGCTTGGCCACCCCTCCTCTTCTTCCATCCACAGCCCTGGCGTGCAAACAATGCACGTCGCGGGAGTCGGTGGCTGGCATGCGTAACACGTGGCCGAGCCATCGGAGCCTGGTGCGTGAAATAACGGTGCTGAGCGGTTCAGTTCCTTTTTCTATGCCATAAACAAGGCGTCGAACACGCTCGTTGCTCACGCGGTGTTCCCACCAGATATGAGCTAAATTAAGAAGCCACCGATGGTCGAACGTAACTAGCCTCTTCAGGTCCGCTGCTTTAAGCGGCCAGGTTTTACAACCGTACAGTAGGGTCGAACATACTGCTGCATTGTACACTCTACTCTTCAGGGTGAGAGTGATGTCGCGCCGGCGCTATAAGTGGCGAAGATTAGCAAAAGCGCTCCGAACTTTTGCTATATGATTCGTAATCTCATTTTCAATCACACAGGCGCTGATACAACTTCCAGGTAGTTGAATTTTTGAACGACTTCTAGCTGATCCCCACCAACGGTCAGCATAGGAGGCGGTCCAGACCAATCTTGGAGGAACGCTTTGCACTTCGAGGGTGCGAAGCAAAGCCCGAAGTGACGGATAGCTGGCGTTAATCTGTCCAGTGTCGCTTGGCACGTTTGTGAGCTGTCACAGATTAGGGCAATATCATCAGCATACTCTAAGTCAAGAAGTCGTTCTGCTGGGAGTAGCTCCACACCTTATACATGTTTCGCTTCCAGTCGGAATATGCCGGCGAGCATCTATGAGTTCCAGAGACTGTGAAGAGACCCAGTGTCCACGTTGGCGATTAGACATACCACATGAGGATTTTCCTGCTGCTAATAAGGTCTGGTGAATATGAGACCAGTGAGCTTCAATTGCATCCAGTGAGCGTTTATCCAACTCGCATGACAGCGTACTTTGATAGGCCTTCAGAACAGCTGACTTCGCCAGTTGGCCGGTGTCAATGCGCTCACAACGTCGTCGTGGTCGTCCGCCAAAGCGCATCCGCAGATCAGCACACACAAGTGAATCTCCGGTGTCCACATATGTGCTCCAAATCGAGCGACAGTTCTGGAAGCAGCCTCCATCGGTAACTTATCGCAATGTGATCGATTTGCGTCCATAGCTGGTTCGAGGCTGGTGGGGGGCCAAGTCACCCTCCGGCGGGTGCTGTGTCTGAAATTAGTGCTCACAAGAAATAAGCGAGCATCCTCATACAAATGAAGTAACCGCTCACCGTTATCATTACGGGAGCCTATACCATGTTGGCCGCCCAGATGCAACTCATCTGTGGATAATTTTCCAACTTGAGCGTTCAGATCCCCCGCCAGCACAACAGTGTCCGAGCTTCTTCTGTGGCTAAGGAGCACGTTCAGTTGACGATAGAAATCGTCTTTTACCGAGTCATCGCTACAGTTTTGTCGGTGCATAGGCAGCGATAACGAATAGACACCTGCTAGTCACACGCGACTTCGAAGCTTTGAACGAGCCAGCCAATCGGACCGCACACATCCGGCTACTGATTGGAATCCAATCAAGCAGAGTAGCTTCAGCCCGGGGACTCAGGGCAATACCAACACCGGCTTGGCTGGTGCTCGAAGCTGCATCGTCACCGGATAGGCGCAATGAGAAAGTGCTGCTAGTGTAACAGGAAGGGGATCGCAGAGTGAATAAAGAGCTCGAGTCTCGCAGGCGGGTCTCCGATAAGCAGCAGATATCGATGGAGAATGTCTCTAATGTTCGGGCAAGTGCTACCTGTTGACCGATCTGAAGCCATGTGCGAACATTGAGGCATGCCAATCTGAAGGAGGATCGTGGGCTTTAAACGGAAGCCGATGAACCGGAATGGACCGCTTGCTTGGACATGGTCCTGTTGACAGTGCAAGAATGACGCTCCGCGCTCACATGTGAGTTGAAACTGTAAGAGAAGCGACTATTGAAGCAGGGTGGGGAGAGCCGAGAATTGGGGGGTTGAAAACAGTGGGGGTTAAAAGTGACGCTGGAACGGGACGATAAGGGTACAAAAGCTCATAATTAGGGGAGTAAGATGACAGGGAGACTTGAGCAGTAGCATGACAACCATGACATTTTCTTCAAACATAAACTTCATCCTGCATCGACCGTCGCGCAGATTATCAA